>JAGSMU010000039.1:4065000-4293798 GCA_029286865.1 Teinopalpus imperialis
ACACTATTGCTATTAGTTAATTTAATAAGTTGTTTATCGTTAAAGTTCATTTTTCTTTCTAGAATAATGTTTGTAGTAAATTTATGTAAGTCTTTTACTGCTTTTTTTTGATCTTTAAATGATTTTGAAAGTCTAAATGTAAAGTCCGCATATAGCCAAATTCTTGTTACTCTGTAAGCTACAGCATCGCCGAATATATGTAATGCTTTGAAATAGTTGCACGCTATGGAATCTTTATCCTTATCCATTGAAGTACCCATAGAGGTTTCTGTAATTATATTGTTAAAAATAAATGTACGTCAACTGCAAGAAAGTTGAACATTTATATTCATTTATTTAACTTTTATGTAGATACAGTATTTACACTAGAAAACTGTACTAAGGAAAGTATATGTAGAGGCGCAGCTTATTTGAATAATTAAAACCTTCTTACAGCAGGCCCGGTGTTCTAGATATCATCGAAAGATGAAACAGTATACTCATAAATAATTAAAATATATTACTTAACATTGTGGCAATGTTTCTGTGGAACTTCAAAAAAGTAACGAAATTTAAATTAATATCATAATAACATCAATAAACTAGTAGTCGGGACCTTCGTGCAATTTTAGATACCAATTCCAGATTTTTTCGAATTTGTATGAAAAATAAACCCACCACCGCCGGTCCAAATATCAAACTTTAATTTACACATATTTATATTTTCCTAATCATATTCACTTTTATAGATTATGTTTGATTTTAAACGATTTTTTTTGTAATTGGTAAATGTTTTCCTTTGTCACGGATAGTTGTTAATCTCTTATTCTCTGCTATTTGTAAAATTTCTATTTGTCCTTCTTGTTTATTGTTCTCTATCAGTGTATTTAAATCTTCTTTTTTATAATTTATTATTACTATTTAAATAATATTTGTGCTTTTTGTGCTACATTATCTCAATAGATTTCATTTAATTAGTAATATGTGATTAACGGTCCTGGTGGCACGATAACTTTAGATTTGTTTAATAATACTGTTTTTTATAGAAATTTTGTTAGTTGACCTAAGAGAGAAAAATAAAACTTTATAAACAATCTTTCATTATTATTAAATGTTTCATTGTTATTTAAATATTTCTCGTAAGTCACGAGTCAGCATAAAATGAAATATAGTACAAACTCAAAGATCTCTAATAGGATAAATTCATTTATTCACACATTACCACAATAATGAGAGGATTAGCCTAATGCAATAATATTTGTAATTTTATTATTACAATAACACAAAATCCCGAATCCTATCCTTTAAAAATAATAAGTAATAATGATAATTATTTACTGAAACTAGCTATGTTTTATTTAACTACAGTTATGGTACAAGCTCGTTAGTTTGAAGTAAAGTTTATTATATGTTAGTTACAGTGAAGTTGTCTCTTACTAAGAAAAGATCTTTTTATTTAAGTAATAGTTATAACATTCTATCTGATAGTCCTTAGTAACTATGCATTGGTAATGATGCAAAGGCACGCTCTTAGTAAAGAATAAATGCAAGTGTAATTATTCTTTAGGATTATGATGGAAAACATAGCGTTGCTGTGTTTCTTACCGGGGGTTACATTGCACCTTCGTGTTTAATCGTAAAGAACTGATATATGTGTGTCTCGTACAAAGGTGTTCAAGTTCAAATTCATTGATTGGCAGGTAATGGTTACAAGGTGTTAAAATGATCTTTGTATATTAAGTTTGGCCATTCAAATATATCATAAAGTTATATTACTAATGTTATAAAATATTTATTTATTAATTTAATTACAAGCTTATTTAATTGTCAGTTAACATCATTTATTATGACCAGCTCTTTAAACCTTACCTCTAAAAACGTGTCGTAACCAGTAATTAGATATCCATATACCATGTCGCTTTTAGTATGAAAATGACAAGTTACAAGAAATGAAAAAATGCTACCTATAAATTATAAAGGTGGTTTACTATATTTAGCTAAATAAAATTTCCATAAATAATTAATTAAATCGTTTAATCGTCGTTAAGGTTTCTAATCCGTTTATTAATAATTAGTGAAGATTCGTCCCTTTATCTGTTTTGCATTTAAATGAACAATAAATAATAAATCTATGAAATTACATTTTGTAACTGATTGTAAGATGTTGAATAATAAATAGTTATTATGATCTTCGTACCTGAGGAATATACAATGTTTAAAGCATTTCCAATTATTGGCCATGCTCTAGGTCCCGGTATACGGGCCAGTAGTCGTCCTTCATGGCTATATCTTAATCGCAAGTGAAGAGTTATAATTATAATTACAACGGAGACAATTATTAGTGTAATGCCCATCGCTCTTATTAAAGTTTAAAATAATACTGACTGGCATCGCATGAATTACGTTGAATTATATCGCTTTGTTGTTGCAACCGACCCAGTTCTGGCATCTGATTTGCATCGGTCAATAAAAATTACTTTTATTTATATTTTTAATTAATGCTGCAGCATTAAGATTAATTACAATATTGTTTACATTCCTTATTCCTGAGTGTTCTCTTCCCTACTCATTACACGAAAAACAAACTAGCGGATGTGCTAAATTCTAAACATGCTCGGTCGATGTATCAACTATATTAAGGCATTATTCGATCATTAAGACGATTATAAATTCACAGTGGAAAATATATACTTAATACCTTTTAACAGTGGTAGAGCTACGCTGTAGTTTGTTTCTAGCAGAATTAGGTTAAGGCGACCGGGGTTGCATCACACCCTCACAGAATACCAGCGTAAAAAATCAGCATAATGCTGCTGTGTTTCGTCTGGTTAGTGTAGGATTCTGGACACCTTTATTACTGGTGACGTGGCATCACATCTCAGTTCTGTAATTCCTTGTCCGGGATGAATGTAGATGTCATGGGTCGCAGGAATAGCTTGCCATCAGGTGAACTGTGTGCTCGTTTGTTACTCTCAATGTAATTAAAATAAAACTTTATAAACAATCTTTCATTATTATTAAATGTTTCATTGTTATTTGAATATTTCTCGTAAGTCATGAGTCAGCATAAAATGAAATATTATTTATAATAAAATAAGATAAATAGTACAAACTCAAAGATCTCTAATAGGATAAATTAATTTATTCACACATTACCACATTAATGAGAGGATTAGCCTAATGCAATAATATTTGTAATTTTATTATTACAATAACACAAAATCCCGACTCCTATCCTTTAAAAATAATAAGTAATAATGATAATTACTTACTGAAACTAGCTATGTTTTATTTAACTACAGTTACGGTACAAGCTCGTTAGTTTGAAGTAAAATTTATTATATGTTAGTTACAGAGAAGTTGTCTCTTACTAAGAAAAGATCTTTTTATTTAAGTAATAGTTATAACATTCTATCTGATAGTCCTTAGTAACTATGCATTGGTAATGATGCAAAGGCACGCTCTTGTATGCATGCAAATGTAATTATTCCTTAGGACTATGATAGAAAACATAGCGTTGCTGTGTTTCTTACCGGGGGTTACATTGCACCTTCGTGTTTTATCGTAAAGAACTGATATAAGTGTCTCTCGTACAAAGGTGTTCAAGTTCAAATTCATTGATTGGCAGGTAATGGTTACAAGGTGTTAAAATGATCTTTGTATATTAAGTTTGGCCATTCAAATATATCATAAAGTTATATTACTATTGTTATAAAATATTTATTTATTAATTTAATTACAAGCTTATTTAATTGTCAGTTAACGTCATTTATTATGACCAGCTCTTTAAACCTTACCTCTAAAAACGTGTCGTAACCAGTAATTAGATATCCATATACCATGTCGCTTTTAGTATGAAATTGACAAGTTACAAGAAATGAAAAAAATGCTACCTATAAATTATAAAGGTGGTTTACTATATTTAGCTAAATAAAATTTCCATAAATAATTAATTAAATCGTTTAATCGTCGTTAAGGTTTCTAATCCGTTTATTAATAATTAGTGAAGATTCGTCCCTTTATCTGTTTTGCATTTAAATGAACAATAAATAATATAATAGGCTCCCTAAACGAGATGAAGTGAGATGAGACTGATGAGACTTATGACAAATAATAATAATAATAATAATAATAATAATAATAATAAATTTATTTGATGTGTTTTGATTTACAGTTTCATTAAGGTCCTCATAACTAAATAGATATTGTACAAGATGTTCTCAAACTTAACTTATAGGACTATATTCAATAATACATAATATACAGAAACACACAAACGTAAAAACGAACAGAACACACCTATATTCCAGTTGACGGCGCCCCTCAACGGAAACTGCAGGTTACATATTTGAATAAAATAAGTAACGATTAGAAATAAAAAACACATTTTTTATAAAAGAAATATGAGATTAAGAGGTATTGTTTGAAAGAATGCGGGAAAATGAGCTTATGAAAAATGAAGTTTATGATTTCGTTTTAATTGTATTGTAATGAGTAATGCAATAACGATTCAGTGTCTTTAGACTCCATGTTTAATAACCACCTATTAATTTTACTTTGCATTGTTTGTTACTATTTAATGAAAATATTTGTAGAATTTTATTTACTTTATTACACACCAAGCCAAATAACAGCGTTGTCTTTTATTGAAGGAGCTTTTGTGATGTTTATTTATACATACTCGGTCATGTCTATGCTTGCTTGGTTGTGGTTTGTCTTATGGAAGTATTCTGTACTTATGGAGATATAAACTTAAAATATATAGTTCCTTTATATGGCAATATATTGAGGAGTATGTATTCAAAATGGTGTAAAATATTCGGATATCGAAATTTCTTTCGAAACATCTCTTTTAGGATAGATCTCTAATTTAAAGAGGTGTGTTTTTGCGGCTCCAGTGATGGAATATGTTATTATGCTTTAGTCGAGAGTAGATTATAGATTTTAGTAGTTTAGAGTTAGTTACGTCTTGGAGTTTTTTTAAAGATCCATATTATATTGTAACCAAGACACTAGCAGATCCACATGCGGTCGCCATGGTAGAACTTCGTCAAGTAACACTCCGAGACAGTGTATGGTTTTGGAACTCTTTGGATAGTGTCACAAGAACAAGTGAAATATGGAAGATTGATGTTAGAGAAGGCTTTCAATGTGAGATGGGAATGTGGTTTAGAATTTCTGTGTAAAAAGTTAAGTATTTTATTTTTTTCAACATTTATAGTTAGTAGGTTATCGTTTAGTCACCTTATTACCTTACCTGTAGACCTCTTAAAAAATATGCCTCTTGTCTACTCTCGCCTTAAAAAATATCGCCTGTGTCATTGGCAAATGCAATTATATTTCCATGATCTAAAGATATTTTGCACAGCTCGTTGATTTATATCAAAAAGAGTGAAGGGCCTAGCACGCTAGCTTGAAGAACACCATACGTCACGGAAGCATATACACTTTGGTATCAGTGCATTTTAACTTTATAATGTCTATTTCGAAAGTAATCTTTAAACATTCCAAGGTGTTCAGAAGAATTAGGACAGAAAACGAGTCAATAACCTTGGCCATTCAAATATATCATAAAGTTATATTACTAATGTTATAAAATATTTATTTATTAATTTAATTACAAGCTTATTTAATTGTCAGTTAACATCATTTATTATGACCAGCTCTTTAAACCTTACCTCTAAAAACGTGTCGTAACCAGTAATTAGATATCCATATACCATGTCGCTTTTAGTATGAAAATGACAAGTTACAAGAAATGAAAAAAATGCTACCTATAAATTATAAAGGTGGTTTACTATATTTAGCTAAATAAAATTTCCATAAATAATTAATTAAATCGTTTAATCGTCGTTAAGGTTTCTAATCCGTTTATTAATAATTAGTGAAGATTCGTCCCTTTATCTGTTTTGCATTTAAATGAACAATAAATAATATAATGGGCTCCCTAAACGAGATGAAGTGAGATGAGACTGATGAGACTTATGACAAATAATAATAATAATAATAAATTTATTTGATGTGTTTTGATTTACAGTTTCATTAAGGTCCTCATAACTAAATAGATATTGTACAAGATGTTCTCAAACTTAACTTATAGGACTATATTCAATAATACATAATATACAGAAACACACAAACGTAAAAACAAACAGAATACACCTATATTCCAGTTGACGGCGCCCCTCAACGGAAACTGCAGGTTACATATTTGAATAAAATAAGTAACGATTAGAAATAAAAAACACATTTTTTATAAAAGAAATATGAGATTAAGAGGTATTGTTTGAAAGAATGCGGGAAAATGAGCTTATGAAAAATGAAGTTTATGATTTCGTTTTAATTGTATTGTAATGAGTATTGCAATAACGATTCAGTGTCTTTAGACTCCATGTTTAATAACCACCTATTAATTTTACTTTGCATTGTTTGTTACTATTTAATGAAAATATTTGTAGAATTTTATTTACTTTATTACACACCAAGCCAAATAACAGCGTTGTCTTGTAATGAAGCAGCTTTTGTGATGTTTATTTATACATACTCGGTCATGTCTATGCTTGCTTGGTTGTGGTTTGTCTTATGGAAGTATTCTGTACTTATGGAGATATAAACTTAAAATATATAGTTCCTTTATATGGCAATATATTGAGGAGTATGTATTCAAAATGGAGTAAAATATTCGGATATCGAAATTTCTTTCGAAACATCTCTTTTAGGATAGATCTCTAATTTAAAGAGGTGTGTTTTTGCGGCTCCAGTGATGGAATATGTTATTATGCTTTAGTCGAGAGTAGATTATAGATTTTAGTAGTATTTATTTTTAAAGAGAGTTTTTTTAAAGATCCATATTATATTGTAACCAAGACACTAGCAGATCCACATGCGGTCGTCATGGTAGAACTTCGTCAAGTAACACTCCGAGACAGTGAATGGTTTTGGAACTCTTTGGATAGTGTCACAAGAACAAGTGAAATATGGAAGATTGATGTTAGAGAAGGCTTTCAATGTGAGATGGGAATGTGGTTTAGAATTTCTGTGTAAAAAGTTAAGTATTTGATTTTTTTCAACATTTATAGTTAGTATGTTATCGTTTAGTCACCTTATTACCTTACCTGTAGACCTCTTCGCATACAAATATGCCTCTTGTCTACTCTCGCCTTAAAAAATATCGCCTGTGTCATTGGAAAATGCAATTATATTTCCATGATCTAAAGATATTTTGCACAGCTCGTTGATTTATATCAAAAAGAGTGAAGGGCCTAGCACGCTAGCTTGAAGAACACCATACGTCACGGAAGCATATACACTTTGGTACCAGTGCATTTTAACTTTATAATGTCTATTTCGAAAGTAATCTTTAAACATTCCAAGGTGTTCAGAAGAATTAGGACAGAAACCGAGTTAATAACCTTGGCCACATCTAGCAAAATATCCAGTTATTTATTTTTTCTACCTACCATTTTGGCCACTATGTGAACAAATTTAGCTTCCACTAGTTCGATTGCCCTCATGTAACGAAATCCATATAGGCTGCGAAGAAGTTAAAATGGATTAAATATTTGTCTACTCTAGAATTTTAAATTCTCAAATATTTTTGACAGTGATCAGCACTTTATGCTGTTTAAAATAGTAGGCCTGTAATCGTTGAAATAGGTTACATGTCCCCAGCCTTATAAATTGGATGTTTTAGAGATCTGGAATGCACTAGGGAAGGGCATAGCTACAGTTTTTGTCAGTTGCGGAGTTAATTTATGCCTGGCTATTTTTACAAACCTTGTAATTATGCCACTCCATCCCATTTCTCGTTCAGTGTTATTTTTTTTATATTAAATAAATTTCGTTATTTTCAGCGGGCAGTAAAACAAACAAATAAACATATGAAGATATACAATTTACATATAAAGTTTCCTATGGTTGTTTATCTGCAATAATATTTTTTGTAAGTTGTGATCCAGTATTAGAAAAAATTATATATAGATTATTAATACTGTTACATATTGCAACGGAAGATGATTCCACTTTTAGAAATTGATTGTTTATTATGTGATTTTTATTTGCTATTTTCTTATTAATTTTCTAGGTTTTATTTACATGCCTGTTTCACTTCTTGTTGGTTGGACTTCAATGTGACAATGTCCTCAAAAAAAAATTCTATGTTCAGAATATGTAGCGTTTAATATTCGTTCAATTATAGTAAATTATATATTCGGTGTTCTTATAGATTTAGAATGCAATCTATTATCTCTATCTATATTTTTTGTACATCTGATTAGACTAGGCGTCCTCCAGGCTTCAATTTAAGTTGCCTTCGCTTATAATGTGGGACTAGGAATATGGATATGAGTATGAGTTCTTTACTTAATAATGAATTTCTTAAGAAAATTATGGTTTGCCATGTTTGCAACATTGCATTGCAGTATAGATGAGAAATCGATATTGGTTAAACAATGATATAACAGATTTCCGATCCATTTTTGTTACTGTTTTCGGAGGCAAAAATATTAAGCGTATTTTAATTTCATACTCAACATCAATAGTAGGTGTTCTGTTATATTTCTATTGAAAACAAATATTTTTGTATTTGTAGGTGAATTGAAGAGTCCAGGCAAGATTGTCTTTGTGTCATTAAGGTATGGAAGTCTAGAAGAAACCAAGTTCAGTTAATAAGTTTAAATAAATATGTATATTAGAATCCATAAAGTTGTTACTTATATCTATGTTTAAATCATTTAAGATAACAATTTTCTCGATATTTATTGAATTCAATATTTTTCTATCACACGCAAGGAAAATGATTAAGGAGGATGATTGTTTCAGATCGAATGAGACGGTTATGAATTAGGAGGTTTACCATAATTTAACAAGATAATACATTACGTTACCTTAGACCTTAGCTTCATTGTATACCAGTCCATGCAATGTCTATGAAGTCTATTCCAAGTCGATCAAGGTCTATCTATTACTCTAGGATCTACGCCTTGTCTGGACCCCACTAAAATGTTTTCGATTTATATGAAGCTCTCAGGTGACTATGGTTTGATCAAGAACTCAATTAGTAGTCACAGCATCTAGAATTTGTCAAAACTCGATAAAATATTCTTAGTATAATTCTTTCAAAATTAATTTATATTCTCTTAATTTGCGACTCAAATAAATGGATAGCCCATTAGAACTTTGAACAAATAACAAGTATATTTTACAAATTTAAAATTTTATTCGTTACGACATTAAATAAGTGTGGAAAATATCTAAAATACCTTAAAATAACTGAAAATGTAACCAAACAATTAATTAAATATAAAAATACATATATTTTAATTCTAAAGCAAAGAAAGGCTGTTATAGATTTTATAAGAACAAATTTCTGTCTTTCACAAATATCCTTAACTTTAAGGATTATATTTTAAACAACTAATCTAAAACTGTAAATCAAAAAGTGTTTTAAACAAATTGTAATCTCACAGCTTCGCAATCTATCTTTGAATTGATGAATATTAGAGAAATGGGACTCACTTGTAAATTAAATTCTTTCATACGTTCATAACCAGTATCAGTAAAATTTTAAAATTAATAATTTGAAATCTTTAAATTAAGCCTTTCGACAGCGGTAGTCTTGATAGTTTGATAGCAATAGCATGAAAGGGTCGGCTCTAACGGAGAAAGCTCCCACAGAATGTTAACGTGAAACGCTGACGCCATTGCTGATGTATTTCGTATTGCGAGGCGTTCATCTCAGACCTTAGTTGTATTTTTGCTGAGGTTTGATATAGATTTTAGGCCTAGTTATTGACATTAAGATAAAAAAAAAACAATGAATACTTAGAATATATAATATTAAGAAAAATATTGGAAAACAAATTTAGTAATATATTTTGTACAAAACCAGGTAAAAGTAAAGTCGAAAAGTTTGTTATTTGAGAATAATTAATCAAAACCAAATATTTTCGCATGCAATGAAGTGCTACTGAGTTGGCAATATTACAAGCCACAACTACTTTGGTGGTTGCCGTTATTAAAATATGCTGCGTCGATGTTACAAGAAATATGCCCTGTATAAATGTGCCCAAAAATATAACACCAGTTCTTAATATTATATTTATAAATACGAGAAAATATTTTTGTTTTTCGTATATTTTGAAAGTAGTTACTATACTTAAGGATTTGAAAGCGATAGAAGAAAGAAAGAAAACACATTTATTCTCTACAAAAACGTTTGACGCCATAAATTTACAATTTACGCAGCATTATAAATACTCCGTAAATTGAAAAAACTAATAAATCACATGCTATCACAAATCGTTCTCAATTCAGCGTATCCTAAATGTAAGCAACCAGCTTCCATTAGGTCCGTTTTATGACACCACGACTCGAATCTACAACTACATATAAACAAAAAATATAATCACAATAATAGAAAGTTGAAATAATACTAAACACATTACAAATATAGAAACACGAATACTAATTTTTTAGACTTGTATACATTATTCAGATTGGTTAATAGACATATTTTTGCCATCGATAAAAAGAGTCACTGTCTTGATCTACCAAACCTTTTTTTAAGTTTCAGAAATAATTAATAATCGCTAAGACCTAAACTCATAATATAGGCTGTAGGATGGATAGGTAAAAAAATGGATCCGGAGACCATTATTACCGGTCGGCATCGGCATTCCATCTCAGTCCTCAAGGGTAACAACGTATCAACATTATGATTCCTTGTCAAGGATGAAAGTATATGTCATGGAATGCATAAATCACTTGCCATTAGGTGATCTGTGCGCTCGTTTTATTGCTCTCAAAGTAATAAAAAAAAACTAGGATGCACCAAAATTTCCTCACCTTTTCCTCAAAGTGTTTTTCAACCTTTCAATTAGCCTAGCTTAGTATTCGACCATCATGAACCTAGAAATAAACCTCTTTTTTTTGGGTTGATGGTCGCTGTTAGCCCGAGGGCTTTTTTAGTTTCATTGGGTTGAGAGGTGACCGAGCGCTTATGGCACTCTGTCGAGACCTCTATATATGGGTAACCAGCACAAGGGCTCCCGAGAGGGAGCCTCGACTTGGGATTATCTAAATTAATATCGCCTCTCTGTACCACCTCTTTGGAATGCGTAGGCACCGGAGAAGAGGTGGCACAAGAAACTCCAGCGACGCACCATACGTATGGACTGGAAAGAACCGGCCAGTGACATGGCGGTATCGCGAATAACCTTGTTTGCGACGGTCTCGCAGTCGGCGGGGGCGATATGAGGGTGCAAGGTACGTGTGTTGTGTTTTATGAAGGGCTTGAGCCCTGGTGGTCGCGTCGTCGGGATCGTCTAGGGCGTGCCTGGTCTCCTTCAGACACGGGTGAATCTATGATTCATTCATTTAAGTGGCGGCACTTACAATCAGAGTGTGTGACGGCAGAGTCGAAATATCAGCGGGAAGCCTGCTTCAGGTACTGAGCTATGATCGGCAGCTCAAGATCTATGAGTAGATTATCGTTACGCAAGAACCACGGCGCACAGGTGGCCTTGCGCATGCACGCGAAAACGATTTTGTATTGCCTGAAGTCGGTAAATGTAAACGGTAAACGAGGGGAGGCATGCGCAAAGACGGGGCTTGCGTAATTTTATTACTCGGGGACAATTTGCTATTTTTAAAATAAACCTCTCTGTTTATAATACATCAAAGGGATTCGTTCTGATCCCAAAAAATACTGTCATTCAGATTTCCAATCCCTTAGCGTTGACTGCGTTTGAATATGAAAATAAAAATGTGTAATTGTTTTAAGGGCATACTTCTTGTCACAACCGCGCAGGTAATTTTAGTAATAGCAACCGACAAAATAGTTACACCTTGGAATATTACCAATCTAGTAGGATTTAATTCCATCGAAATATTTTACCTCGTACTCCATAAGCAACTAAAGGAAAATATTTTTATCTGAATTATTTTGGGGTTTCGAATACATTTTTTTACCTAACAAATAGTACGGCTTATATATATATATATAAATATACATATGCGTATATATAAATATATATATGCGTGTGTGTATGTATATTGGCAAATTTATTTTAAATTTTAGCACTTTCTATTCTTTCTAGGAATTGCAAAGCCGTGCTAGGGTTTTTAAGAAAGGTGTAGGCTGGGTTTAGAAACACCGCTGGTAACTGATATGAGCTGATTCCACAGAGTAGTTGTGCATGGCGGACAATTTGGCACAGTGGTGGATTACCAACCAAAAATATGACGAGGATTCTTAAATTTTGAATTCTGCCGTGATGTCCGACGTTTAAACTCAGCGGTTGCAATTAATCCGAACAACTCCTCAGAACACTCCCCACGGTAAATTCAGTAAAAAATGCAAAGAGTTACAACACCTTTTCGCAACGCCAGTGATTCAAGCCGATCGGAAATTACCCGGTCATCAACGATTCGAGCCGCTCTCCGTTGAATGCGGTCAAACGGAAGAAGCTAGTGCCCCGGGCCAGAGATGAGAACAGTATTCCATGTGAGGCCGAACTTGCGCTTTAAACTACTATCAATATTAATAGAAATAATAACGAATTCAGCTTAAAACTTAGTTCTAATACATTTAGTAACTAAGTAATAATTTAGACCTTTTAATTAATCACTGTCAAAAGTGGTTTTCATTGAATGATTGAATATTAGAAACTGTTATTGCGGGTTAAATTAAGAAGGGATTGATTAAAATCCCATTTCTTATTCCAACAAGTCGGCCATATATATAAATATTTTTTTATTTATTAAAATTTTATGTACAATAATAATGACAAGAAAAGTATATAATATATTTATTTTATAATAAATATATAAAAGTGTACTGTGTTATATATATATATATATATATACATATAAATTAAACATTATCTTTTATATATATGATTATTATTTATTTTTAGAATTATTTTAAATTATTAATAAAATATTTTTTTTTTCGTTTTTAATGTTTTTATTTTTATAATTTTTACTAGGTTACTCAGGTCCTTACTCGATCATTGATCAACAAATTTTTTTCTAGGTGAGAGATGAGAAGTATTAGTATAGTAGTACCATTAATTGAAAAACAGTAATTAATTTAGTTAAATAAAAATAACAGTAAACAGTAGTTATTATAAAAAATAATTTAAATCTATCAAAGCCTGCCAAAATTTAGTATTACAATTTTAAAGCAAGCCCCTATATGTCTTAAAATAGCAGCTCGTCCAATTACAGAAAACAGAAATATATAAGGTATAAGATATTTAGATTTTTTGTTAAATATTCTTAAACAATATTAAGTTGGTTTAAAAGACGACATACAGTGGAAAAAATAATTTAAAAAGATGTCGCAACACCCATCGTTCAATGTGAAATCTATAATACCAATATTCACTGTTTTCTCATAAATTTCATTATGTGCAATATTCTTCAAGAACAAAATAAATGTATTAACAAAAATACAGAGAACAAAATAAATGTATTAACAAATATGAAAGTAAAAAGGAGTGCTATAAGGGTAATATTTCTTGTATCATCTGCGCAGCTTATTTTAATAATAGCAACCGCCAAAGTAGTTCCGGCTTGGAACATCGCCAACTTACCATTTAATTGCATTTAAGTATTTATGCGCATACTTCATTGTTCACTAAGCGAAATTATTTTATCTTAATTACTTCAAGGCTTTGCAATGTAGTTTTTATCGCCAAGAAAACATTTTAACTTTGCTTTAAGCTAGTATTAAATTCTTATTTGCCTCACTTTAAATGTTACATGAAAGATTTTTTAGGTTTTAAATGTAAACTAACAATTTTAGTTTTAAATTGTACACCTCCTTAGCTTAGTTTAAATAACAAGATATTAAAGTATAAGAATATCAACCCAACAGAGATTATTTTAAAACCTTTGTTAGTTCTCGCACTCTCGCTCAAATATTTAAATATACTGATTGTATGAAATTCGTGGTGTTGGTACACCATGCATATGTATCGATATATGTGCTTTTTTATCTATTTCTCTAGACATTATCTCTGGATCAGACAAGGTTATTTAAATAGCACTACAGAACAAGTTGTTTTGGGCTTAATAGAAATCCATACAGCTTTGCGATCGTAGCTCTTTTCTAATTAAGGGTTTATAAGTAATTATTTTGACCTTTCCATCAATCACTGTCAAAAGTGGTTGTCGTTTCATTAAATTTTAAATACTAGAAAAGTACTTTCAAGGTAGAGTAACAAGTGATTGGATGTAAATGCCTCTGATATTTGATATATCGCACTAAATAAACTTAAAGTGATCACCACAATTTACTTAATTGTTCTGACTTGTAGTGAGATTATATTATGCTTAAAAACTTTAGACTATACTAGTATTAGCGTATAAAGAGGTTTTAAAATAAAATAGTCTTTACAAATGCTAGCATCTTAGCAAACTAAATTTTAGAAATTGCTCCATTTCTAAAATTTTCTCAAGCAATACAGAAATTAGTGATTTTACTTTTTAGAGGTTCCCGGGAAAAGCTGATCTGTATCTGTATAGATTTTTATCATTCTAAGAAACAACTAATGCCTTACTATTTAATAATAATATAGACGTTAAGCAAACACAGTTCTGACAAACTTTGTGTTTGTTAACGACTTCATCATCACTAGTACATCGCTGAACATAGGCTTCCACAGACTACAAAGTAGCATGATGCTGAGTCACTTGCATCCATCGATTTCTTGCAAATTGGCATACGTCGTCATTCCATTAAGTGGGAGATCATTCTACACTGCGAGAACGCCACTCGAGAACCTTTTTTACCCATCGGATATCGGTACTTTCTTTACTTCTATTTCTTCGTTTTAAATCATTCAACACACACACGTGTATTTATAAGAAAAAAAAAAAGAAAACGGGCAAATTTTAATGTTTAAATAGTTTTGTACTAAAAATAAAAATCATTCAAATAATCACTAGACCTAATTAGGTACATCTGGAAGGTTGTTGGTATTTCAGCACAGGCTATGCCTATTTAACTAACAAATGAATAATTCAGTAAAATTGTGATTATGTCACGTCACTGTGATTTTTAACAAAATTTTGTTAAGTGGCAATAAATTTATCACCAATTATTATTTAGGATTTTTTTTCTCTCTCTGCATGATTGGACAGTAATATAAATATATAAAATACTATAAACATAATTAAACAAATGTATAATACATACAATACAATAAAATAGACATATATAAGGACCGATCATATGGGAATCATTGAGTCCAAACGGTCGAGGTTTGGGCGAAAGAGAGAATAACCTACGTACTATACGAGCGGTATTTAAGAGCACCGGCTGTATTTGAACCTGTAGGTACCTGTTCCGGAGTACTAACCACTTCAGGCTTTTCGATTATTACTATTATTAACTTCTAAGTTATAAATAAAAACCGATTTCACTCAACGTATTGACTTAACTGCACATCACTCCAGCATACATATGTAAATCATAAACTTGTTCCCGAATTGAAAAAAACATATATATACTTATCTTATAAAAACATATAGATACTTTCGACAGTATGCCAAAAATGTGACTCTGGAACCTTCAGTAAACTACGGCAACATTTTTTGGTGATTATCAGATTACGTGAAATGTGCAGAATATATTTTAATGCAAGTTAATATCAACAAAGATAGAGCTACCCATCATTCATCGTTCCCTTGTTGATATTATCGCATTATACGCAATAAGATCAGAAGATGTTTCGATTGTAGTACGAGACATAGGATTTTTGGAATGTAAAGGAAAACCACACCCGAAAATATCAATTTATGTAAAATATAGGACATTGCCAACCAAGGCTAGAATTTAAAACTGTTACAACTTTTTCTGCCAAGTATATTTGGATGTTTCTTTACCATTATAATTATTACCATTTAGCCATTATTAATACCACAATGTAGCATTGTAGCACTGTTGTAGACTAAATGTTAAAATATTATTTAACTGTACATGAAGTAATATATGTTAAAGTACATGACTTATCTCCCTATCTAACCAATTAAAGTTTGCGAAACATTGTATGTTGCGGGAATTCTCGCAGAAAATGGCAAAAACATTAAACAGAACATTTATACGTTTCTAAAGCAACCGGTTCGTTTGCGTCTTTCCTTCTCGCTGATTTTTACTAAGGGATCCTTATTACGAAGTAGTTATCCAAATATAATGTAAAAACTTAGGACAACTCTCATTTTAATATAATAACAGCCACATGGTGTAGTGTTTCGAGTATATGGCTAGTGCGTTATGCGATCTATGTTCACTTCTTAGCCGAAGAAAGATTTTTGGTCTATTAGAAATTGCCGGTTTTTGGGTCTGAGACACGTCCCGCGTCTTTAACACGCATCTGACCCTTCCCTCATTTTGCCTTTTGCAAAAGAATAACATAGCACTAGGGAAACCGACAACGATTGAATACTTCTGTGTTTATGCACATGCTTACTGCACATTATAGTACTGTTTAGTTGCTGTCATGTAGTAACATTTACAAAAATTTACCGTGGTCGAAATTGGCAAGGAAGACATCATCAATATAATGGGTCTATGCAATCTGAGGAGTCATTGTATTAATAAAACTGCATCTACTTTTATATGTCCCTATATGACATATAGGTTATATAAGATAATCTTTCGTCTCACATACACAAATATCACTTTTAAAACTTGTGTTATATAATTACAAATTCGTGTCAGTAGTCCGAAAGTCCCCAACTTAATTTTATTCAAGTATTCATGGTATGATCATGATTTGTAAATTTGTATTTTTCAAACATTTGTATATGTACAGAATATAAAAACGTATATTTCAAAACCCTGGGTAAGGCCAAGCAAGGTAGTTAACAAACATGATAATATATTTTTATTTCAAAAGAAAACTAATAAAATAGTATGTAATGAAATATCTGTAGCATACCATAGATGTATTTGCTAACATAATTTGAAAAGCGAATTATTGACGCGTACACAATGAAATAGAGGTAGGTACCGACGAGATTTGTTAGCCAAATGAACGGTTCTCAACTCAATTATCTCGTTTCGATGAAATTGAAAATTGGAAAACACGTGTTGTTATGTATACAGAATTTAAAAGGATTTGCTACGCTTACAAATGTGATTATCTAGTTATGTTGAAAATAATCAATTAAGGTGAAGCTTAAAGGATGGCAATTTTTTTGGCATGTGTTTATGTACATAGACTTTCTGCTGAACTCCAATCTGGTCTCCGTCGATGACTTTTTTGCCTCGTACGATCACTATTTGATCTGGAGTACAGTGCTTCTCCTCTGCAGTTCATGGTTTGCAGGTATCACCGTCTGTGGCACAACCAATCACCAATCCTAGAAATCTTAATCCTACGGAGGTAAGTTTGTTTTTCCCCAGATAATACGAATACCGTTGCCGATGTGATACTTTTTCCGCTACTGGTAACACATCGCATTCGTGGTTTGGTTCTGCAAAATTAACCTCTTGAGCGGAAGACTTACAGTTTTGCCCTTAAAGGACACATAATTTAAGCATTTTAAGAAAAAGTACAACTCTGCCTCCAGATCCTACAAAATAACATCAGAGAAAACAATTCACCTCCTTTAGGAATCAGAGCGTTCTGATTCTGTTAGATGACTGAATCATCATCTCTTCACAGAGGGCCATGCGGCGAAGGAGTAAGGTGATCTTGTTTACAATTTGCAAAACTATGTACGCAAAGCACTTCTATCACTGAACATCCATCCATTAATGCTGAGGATGTGTGATCCAGATTGAAAATATTGTTCTCGCCTCTGGTCCCCCGATACCAGCTTCTTCCATTTGACTACATTCAACAAAGAGCGGCTTGAATTGTAAATGATCAGTATATTACAACCGACTTGATTCACTGCTTTTGAATTTATTAACCAAGGGGAGTGTTCTGACGAATAATTAGCACAGCAGGTTGTTTAGGACTTTAGAATTTGATAACCTTTATTTAAATTAACCAGATAAGTTCAAATTTAGGGTTGCTATATTATGGCTTACAACCTAGCCTCTAAACTGTTAATAGTAATTAAACACTAAAGTTAAATGTAATATAATGCTTGTCCCGCTATACTAGGCAAGTCGTATGGTCATTACAACAAGAAAGCGAGCGTTGGTAGAGCAAGTCATCTCTTGAAGAGATAAGCAGGCTTCTCGTTTAAATGTTATGCAACAGTACTGCTCTTGTACAGTCTAAAGTAACCTTCAAGATTATGTTACGCAGACTTGAAAATAGATAAAAACTATAAAAACGTACAATGTTCAAAGTTTCTATTAAGAATTTGAATAAAACAATTGAATTATTTTTTTTAATATAAAACTGAGGATATATGGAACTATTTTAATGTAATTAATGCAACAGTGACAGATTATTAAAATTATTTAGGATACGAGTAATATCAGGGTGACCAACTCCATACAGTTTATCAAATATATTGGTACAAAAAATGTGAGAGCTTAGATTTTCTCAAAATTGCTTATATATTCCAAAAAGTTACGATTTTTTTTTAAATGCTGAATTTGTGTTGACATGTCTAAAGACGACTGGAAATTAATTGATTATTTGTGATGCCATTATATTTTTTTTATACTATCATATTTCTACCTATAATTCATATTATATCTTTACCCAGAGGAGACTCAACATGTTTTAGTGTTCTATCTTTTTTAGTTCATTCGGTATTCTCTAGCGGAAATTAAATTACAAACTTGTTGCTGTAGATAACCGCGACCACTTTCCCGCCACTTACGGCCTAGTGTTAAACGTCCAGTTTGCATATAACACAAGTGACCAGCATTAAGTTGGAATGTATCACCTCTTGCATTTCAATGTATTACACGGATTACGTAGTAAGTATTAAGGATATACAGAAAACAAACGTTTTTGAAATTAGTTACCGTGCAGTGGTGTGCACCGCATCCTTTTTCTTTAATTTTAGCATTGTGAGTGAAAAATAATTTAAATAATGGGATATAAGTAAGAAATGTTATTTATATTTTTATTAAGAATTTTAATTTAACACAATCTCTACGTAAAATAGAGAATAAATTTAATTAAAATAACAACATATTAACTATTCAGGGGATAAGTATTACACGCACACACTTCTGTGTAACAACTGTCAACAGTTATTTTGTATTGTTTTTAGGTGACTGATAATATTATATCTTTTCGTCGCAATTATCTGTCAAATATTATAAAAAATCAGCAGTGGTAAGATCACGCAATTTAGCAGAAAGGTCGGTTCGACTAGAAAAGGTCGCCCTCAAAGTGCCAGCATAACTTTTATGTATTTCGTTAGAGATATTATGAGATCCTTATTATTGATGTTTAGGAATTTCATCTTAGGTCCTTAAATATGCCAACGCAACGCAACGCAATAACATTATGATTCCTTATAGAGGATGAATATGGGTGTCATTCCTATTATCTCGATGCTCAAATCTATCACATCCGTCGATTCGCCTGCCTCAAAACCATATCTAGTGAAAAATCTAGGATGGCCTGAGTTTAGCAATGGGCTGATGATAAAATGACATAGGACGAGATTCGGTATCCATCGAAACGACAAACCAATATGGTCAGAAAAAATAGAGCCAATTCCAAAAATATATTGCCAAAAACATATGTACATTATGTACAAGGTTAAACTTAAATATTAACTTATATTTGAATTGAATTTCTTCATTTATTACCTTTTTGAAGATGATCGCAGACTAACCAAAAAATATTTGTAGCTTTTTGTCTTAGTGTAAAGTTTATTGTATATGCGTGCACATTTAACACTAGTTTTGAAATAAAGAATTTAAAGAAAGGTTATAAATAAGAAATTCAAAAATAAAATGACTGATAGTTATTGTTATTATTCTGTATGACATGTGCGATTTTTGTATTAAGTATTAAGATTAATAAGCTATGTAAAATTATATAACGAAAGATTTTATAATATTTACAGATTGATTATTCTATTGGGATTGCTACTTGGAGTTTTGTATTGCATTCATATACTTGTACAGGATTATCAGGCGGTCACAGCCCCAAGACTTCTTCGTCTTCTGTTTAAAAGAGACATCGGTCCACATAATTCTAGTGTGAGTGAATAACATTTGAATTTATAACGTTTTTTAATAATTCTGCAATTTATATATTATAAAACGCAATGTAGAATGACTCTAAATAAATCAATAGACGACCTATTAAAATTTGCAGAAAGTAAATGAAAACAAGTGTCAGATTCGTAATTCGTGGCAATCTATAGGAGTGATCTATATAATATGTGAAAAACATATGGTTACAGATTGTGATCTTGTAATATATGTATAGGGGTTAAAGTAATTAATGTTTAACAATAAAGCTAAGGTAACTGTATTATCATACTTAATTATCACACCTAATAACAGTCTAAAACCAATTAATATGATAGTGATAACTCGAGATCTAATCAAATTAACGAAACTAAGTGCTTAAGAGGAAAAAAGCAGAACTTTATAGTGGTATAGCTTCTTCTAGCGTAGTTTCTAGCTTCAGAATGAATGGGTCAGCTAGACCGGGGTAGGACCCCGCCCTCGCAGAATACCAGCGTTACAGTTCTAAAGGGTGACAACACATCGGCATTGTGATTCCTTATCAAGGATGAATGTTGATGTCATGTGCCGCAAGAGTCACTTACCATCAGGTGAACTGTGTGCTCGTTCGTTACTCTCAATGTAATAAAAAAAAGAACATATCAATTGAATTGAATTCGTTGTAGTGCGCTGTATTGAAACAAATTTAAAGGTACTTGACTCCATGTATTCCGGTTAGGAAGAAAAAACCCAGAGTTCACTTGACAAATACAACTAGAATTAGCAACGTGAGGAAAGGGCAGCAAATGATCTTGTCCAGTATCGCACGTGTTGCGTTGAGGGTAACCGAAATAGTTCTAAGCATTAAAAAGCTGAAGCTATCATGGGATGCCTACATCCATCAGTATCCTAGATACTTGTATTGGTCATAGTTCCATCTAGTGGGAGGTAATCCTACACTGCGACTGTTGGTACTATTGATAAGGTGATATAATTATTATTTAATTAACCATCGAGTTGGGACATTGATACTCGTTCTCTCATTTAGCTTTTTCATCCCATTTAACTTCACACTGGCTGGTTGACTGACTGATGATTGATTGATTGATTGGCATGACGACTGATTGACTCAATTGCAGTGTTACACAATTTCCAAAATTTACAAAAACGTAACGGCGTACCTCATTAAATGTCGCTTGATTCGTTTTTGCTAGGACCAATGTTATTTTAAAATTAATCTAAAATCTTTAGCCTCATAATTATGCAATTATGTTCTTAGTTTATAAGCTATAACTTTTTATAATGAGATAAGCGTGTTTTAGGCTAATAAGAAACTAGTAAATCATGTTTTATGTTTAGACGTAAAAAAAAATTGAATTACAATTGTCATGCCATTAGAAATTATATAGTCCTTACCCATTGGTTTACACCAGCAAGTTATACACATCACAAAAATGCTGGTTATTTGCTGATAAATTTAAAAATTATTAGTATCTTTCCGAGAGAATCTGGTGAAAACTCGCAACAATGAACTTCGATGTGATCTTAATGCGTATAAAAAAGCAAAAGATTCAAACGGCAAAAATATTTTGTCCTTATATAGTTTTATATAGCTTTTATGAGTCTAGGTTTTCACATGCTATAATATTTACTTGATTTGCTGAATTTATAGATAAGGCGAAGATCCAACCACGGTTACATATGTGAAAACTGATTACGGATCAGCAGAATTGCAAACAACCATTCATCGCATTTAGTCCCTTCTTAATTGGGTACCGCAAATACTTAACGATGAGCCCAAAAACGTTGCGTGGATTGGTGCAAATTTATGACAGATAAATTCCACGATTCATGGTACATTGACAGTAGATGAAACACATATATATAACTATGACTCTGGAACAAAATGTAGATGTATACGGTTTAAAATAAGCTGAATCTAACCAAATGTATAGTAGTGCATGGAGCGTACAAAAACAAATGATTGCTTCATTTTTATGTAAAGGTTGCAGGATGGCATTGCTACTAGTTCTAGAGGATGAAAGGATAGTTAACTCTCACTGGTATATGACTGTCTGTGCTCTGAAAGTGTTGCCAGCTTGATGGAACAAGCGGCCGAAATCAAGTATTTAGCACCTTTCTGGCTGGAATCATGATGATACCTCACTTCAGACACTCGATTATTTTAATTCAAATAGCGTATCTATCCTACCTCACCCACCATATTTCCAACTAATACCTTGCGATCTTTATAAAATTTAAGTTAAAAATATATCGCTCCTGCGCCTGTTGATAACTGAGATTTATGAGATGTTTAAATATGTCCATGTGTATGTTTGAGTATAAATAGTATACGTCGTACAACAACACTAGCTATTTTTTAATAAAAAAGATTTTTGCGTCAGAATGTTGCCAATATTTTCTTATAAATTGAAAAGATAATTTTCGCTATTCTTTTAAATCCTTTAAAAGTATTTTTTAATGAAAGTGGAATTAAGGTCTAAGATCTATTAAATAAAATTAGTTTTACTATAATACTATATTTTAGTATTTTATTTTAATAAAGTCAAGAGTAAGAGCTTCATGAGGAAGGACCACGCTCAAATAGATTATTAGCGTGAAATTTGGCAGAAGATAGCTACTGTATTTCGAATGGCGAGTAAAGGAAATTGGTGACTCGATTATAGGAAACAAGGCATTCAGTATCCGTGGGGAGACAAGGCATGTGCATTTTGAATCTTTGTTTAGGACGCAGGTTTTTATGGACATGGCAGAAATAACTTATCTCAGAACTGTGTGCTCATTTGTTATTCTAAGATACCCAAAAAAATTATAAGGTTTACTGCTGGATATCTGTTTCTTATTTGGAAAAGGTTAGAAAAGGAGCACATTCACACCTATTAAAAAAGGTAAAAGAACAAATTCACACAGACCGTTAAGCTCTTTTGCGTTTCCGCGTTCTTCTCTTTTCTTGATGAAATATTGTATGTAAATATTGTTAACTGTACTAAACTTTAATCATTACATTGAGCCAACCAATTTAAATCATGGTAGAATTATTAAACATAAACGAGAAGTTCTTTCAGTAAACAAATTTTAAAAATTCTTTACAGAGACCAACCGTAAGGTGGAGAAAAATTTTAATGTATGATACAATACAATGCGCCCGCTTTCTCTATTGTGATCTCGGAGCACAGCCGCCAGACGAGGAAATACGGAGAGGTTTCATATTAATGCTGAGGTGATTATTTTATGTTATGGCTACATTTTTGTACATATCATGCTTTCTTTTAAAATAATGAACATTACTGTTGCTGGATTCTTATTCTGTTTTACTATAACGAGCTTAAGAAACAGGCGTCTCGGAATATACTAAATAGACTTTTTTTAGGTATTCACCAATGAACAGACTCTTTCAGGGGAAATATTTAAATATTAATTATTCTTTAATATAAACATGCGTTGTTATTTATCTAAATAGATATTTTCAGTTGAATGGGAACCTTACTAGCATAGTTACTAGCATATGATAACATATAAACCTGCTGTAAGAATGAGTCTATGTACAGGAGGAAGCCAAAAAAAAAACTATTCAGTAAATTCTTAGATAAATAGTACGTAACAGGTTAAGAATTAGTAGGTTAAAAATTAGTTTTTCCTTTAGTTTGGAACCTCAAAATGAAGACAGAGAATCTTTAGATGTTTTCAAGATCGCATACGAATATGGTCGACGTAATGGAGATGAAGAGGCTTGTAGAAGAAAATATCCAACGTGCCTTTTCAAGAGTTCTTTACTGTTTGATCTTATTAACTATCTGCTAAGAAGTAATAAACCTTTTTAATAATTTTAATTATACTTATATCAATATTCTTTGAGACAAAAAATGATATTTTAATAGTCAGTGCATCATCTTTATTTTTATTATATATGTAATGTATTTATCTATTTTCTATATGATATTTACGTA
Organism: Teinopalpus imperialis; assembly: GCA_029286865.1. Taxonomy (NCBI): domain Eukaryota; kingdom Metazoa; phylum Arthropoda; class Insecta; order Lepidoptera; family Papilionidae; genus Teinopalpus; species Teinopalpus imperialis. The sequence goes on from JAGSMU010000039.1 coordinate 4,089,061, forward strand.
TTTATTCTGTAATTAAATTAATTAATAAAAAGAAAACTTAAAATATGCCGATGTACCTAAAATTATTTTACCATAACCAAAAATAAAACCCGTCATAAATGTAAGAGTAAATTCAAATATAACGCATTGGTAAGGATAATAAATATACAAGTAAAAATAATAATCTAATTTATTTTATTATATATTTATTTATATAAAAAAAATCAATTGAACAGAATAAAAAATTTCACAATAAGATATTGATTGCGTGGAGTATTCATGTTAAAGTTTCGGATTTATAATTAGTGTAAAACAAATTCCTTATAATAAAATATACGTTAATTAAGTATCGCTTAAATTCATATTGCAAAATATTTAACGCCAGAAAACGATGTTAACTTAATATAAAACTAAGGTTGGTAAATGAACATCTAATTCACTTGACTTTTTTTATGGAATGAGTGGCAAACGAGTCAGCAGCTCGCCTGATTGTAAATTATTACCGCCCATGGACATCCCCAATACCCGAGGAGTCGCAGATACGCTGCCATTATTGATTCTTAGCGATGGATATATGCCATAAACATCTTAATCCACTGAGGACTGAGATGGAATGCCTCGGTTTCCGTAACTGAAGCTCCGAATCCCTACTCTAACCACACGAAACTCTGCTCTATAGAGCTATATCACGCTGATATTCTGTGAGGACACACAGACCTTCGCTAAGAAGCCGTCCCGTTCGTGGTGGATCTAGAAACAAGTAGTGACAATCTATCACAGTTAAAATATCTCATTAAAATATATCAGTCACTATCATGAAAATTATTCTATTAAAGTTTATAGAAATAAGATTTTACATCTATCATATAGTAGATCAATTTGTTAGATATGGAAATAAAGTATCGGGCTTAGGCTAAGAAACTAGTAAAGTTCTGACCTAAGACTTCACGCTGACGTTCTAGCGATTGGCGAACAAGCTTGTATTAAAATGGATAGTTGATATTTTTTTAGTTAGCTCTCCTGCTACTGTAAATCCGATATATGTATATATTATATATAATCAGTATATATATTTTATATATTACAGAAAATAATTACTTCCACTTACCTCTCGTAAGTTGGGGTAATTATTTTATCAGATTTAATTCTATATAAACTAAATTTTAGCGAAGCACGAAAGTAGTTAGTATAATTTCGTTTAGTTAAAATACGGTACGAACATAAATATTTAAATGTAATTAAATACTACCTGTTTGGCGATCTTCCAAGCTGAAAAGACTTTGGTGTTCGCCGTTATCCAAGTTTTTGATTATATAAAAAAGAATAATCTATATTGAAACTTTGCTTTTATATTTATTTTAGTTAAATTAATGTGCGCTTGAACTAGTTATTAAGTGGTAATTAGAAGAAAAGCGGACTAGCGTAATAAACTTTATCACTTGTAGATACCCTTAACACTGTATTAGAATGGAAAGAACAAAGAAGAAAAAATATGTTAAGTTCTTCGCAGTTTTCTACGTTTCTTGATAGCTTTGTTTTGATATTATATCTTATATTATATATAGATCGTGTTGTATTTATTACCAATTGCATTTGTTTTACATTTCTTAAAAAAATTAAAATCTTTTCTTTCAATATTTAACATGATCGAATATTATGATTATTTAGAACAAAGTCTAAAATAAATTTATCAATAAATATTTCTAATATTAACAAAACCTGAATGATGATATTAACAAAACGGCTGTCTAATATAATCGGTTTTTTATGATTTTTTTTGATAATTTAGCGGTAATTCGCTTAGAATAGAATAGATAAAAATGGATTAGGAATTACAGTTGTTTGACATTGATAATATGTTTTTAACATTTTGTTCTATACAAATACTTATAGTAAACAAAAACAAAGCGCGTTTCACATTCTAGATACTAAAAAAAATTAATATAACAACTATTACTATAACTTATTTAAATCGGTTTTTTATGATTTTTTTTGATAATTTAGCGGTAATTCGCTTAGAATAGAATAGATAAAAATTGATTAGGAATTACAGTTGTTTGACTTTGATAATATGTTTTTAACATTTTGTTCTATACAAAGACTTATAGTAAACAAGAACAAAGCGCGTTTCATATTCTAGATACTAAAAAAAATTAATATAACAACTATTACTATAACTTATTTAGTACCAGTATCTATATAAATCCCATTGTTGAGCATAATCTTCCTCTCTACAGAAGGTGTTAGAGCATAAACCGCCTCGCAGCTCCAATGAAGATTTGTGTTCTTCAGATATCTTCGAAAAATATTTTTTTATTTTCATTTATTTATAGACACGCAGGTTTCCCCACGATCTTTGTTTTCAACGCAGAGCACATATAGTTAATCAGTACTTAAAATTGCAATTAACAATTTCATTAGTGTCCGCACTAGGGAACAATGCGAATTTATTCTCTATACCAATTGCAGTCAAGTTATATGTAAGTAAATTAATGTGAATTTCATTTGTTTCATAATAAGGAACAATTATTTTATGAGAAATTTAATATACGGAAGTGCTCATATACTTATCAGACATTCAAAAGATATTAAAAGCCCAAAGTTTACGCTTACAAATTATCATTCTAACCAAGATTCGTAATAAAAATAATGAATGATACTTCTAGTTAAATACAATTTACTCTTTGTGTTGAACATTGCAAAATTATTCAAAAACAGTTCATGGCGATAGTTAAGTAAAGGTATTCAAAATATTTACTTATAACTTAATTTTAATAGCTTACGGCACAACTAGTAGTTTTCAACTGATTTACCTACATACCATTATATCGCGATAACGGAAACATGATCCGAAGTAACGAAGTCTTTTGATCTGATTCCTTCTACTGCCAAACACAAAACATATATAAATATATATATGTATATAAATGTCTATGTGTATAAATATATATATATATATATATATATATATATATATATATATATATATATATATATATATATAACTAGTCTGGCCGTAAATACTGTTACATAAAAACTTTTCTTTTTTCAACTTTTTAATAATTTTGAATTTGGAAAGAGGAGAGGAGAAAATAGGATTGCAGTGATCGCCTTGCACAAAGTGGGTATGGAGCCGTCGATCATATTCCAGACACTTCAAAAGCTTGGTATTAGCCGTATGTCGTACTATCAACAGATAAAACAACACTTCCTCTGTCGTAGACCAGATAAGATCGGGGCTGCCGCGTGCTGTTAGAACTACAAAGGCTGTTAATGCTGTTAAAGCCAGAATTCGCCGTGGTGGTGCTTATCGTCGATATACAGGACTATGTATATATATCAGGATATATGTCAAGATGGCAAAAGTTTCGTTATAATATCATATCACATTTGAACTTATGAACAAATTAGAATAATGCTAACTGAAAATATCTATAATAAGCAAAGCAAAATGGTGCATAATAATAAGTATGTGCATCTTGAATCTGTGTTGAGGTTCGATGTAGATGCTGATAGGTCGCTTTCATCACTTGGTGGTAAGTGATGGGTGAATAGTGTACTTGTTGGCCATTGGTGGGCCCCATGGGACCATTATAGCGTTTAGTTAAAATAGGGACTCTTTCACACTTATCCGTTGATACATACGACGGCTGAAGTAAACGTGTCACTAACGCTATTATATTTTGGCAACATAATACGACGAGGAGCTGGTCGTATTGTGTAACACGGAAGACAAAAGGTTATTCACCAATTAGATGATCTAACCAAATTAAGGAAGCCACCTCCTCCATTAGGCGGTTAGATCCACAGTGGACAGGAACCGTTGGCGCCAGATTGTGTGTTGCAGAATGCCATTTGACCACGACCCGCAGTAATGAGTGACTGACTAGACAGAGAGATTAGGGACGGTTATGAACTTTTTTCATATGGATTATTATGTATATGTCATAAAATTCACAAGAGATTTTAACTTGGATTAGAATGAAGTCGCTGATGGACTTATTATATATATTATATATATCGCTTACAATTGTCTACTGACGGCTAGGGACCTAATTATACGATGTAATATATACATCCTAGCGTTCCATTAATTTCTTCGTTCGCATTTGAAGATATGACATTAAGTAAATATATTAACGAATTAACGATTAAAAATACATTTTAAATATTTTTTAAGAGACTTTAAAATTATTTATTAACTTCTATTATCAACTTTATTAACTCTTCAGTGGATATATAGTGCCAGCTGAAACTTAGTTTCATATCTATGGCACTAATTGCCGAAAGATTTATTTTAGAGAACACATTATGGCGTCATCTGTACTCTATGTACGTTCAATACAGGACTCGGAAATTGTTTTGGTTCCCCAAAGTTTGTTTTAAAGCAAAAATGAAACGAAATATTTTTTTAATAGTAATGGCGTTAGACATTATGCACCTCTATTAATTTTTACGATGACACCAACTATACTAGTCAGTAGTTAAGAGAAGGCTATCTACCCGATTACATCATAAGCAGCTGATTTCTAATTGCAAAATGGATTGACTGTTTTGATCTGGGGAAGACAACGATCTCACAAAATACCAGCGTAATATAGCAGGAATCCGAGAACCTAATTCCCACCAGACGAAGACCCAAGACCAGCTATTCTTGTCGTAAACCATTTCCTAGAACAAATATTTTAAGCTTAGTTGGAATGGTTACCAGGAATGTTAGTAACGATAGAATTCTTTAAGAAAAAATGATAGAATGCCTCATCATTCTATCTCAGTCCTCGGGGCGTGATAACGCGTGATGGTGCTAGATGAAGATGAGGCTGCAGTCATTACCTACCAACAGATGGACCCTGTGCTCATTTGTTACTCTTAATATAATGCTTATATATTTATATACAACGTAAAAAAATGTTATATGAATGAAATAGGGTATAGAAATACATATCAATCACATGGTAAAAATGACATTATACTCAAACAGATATGTATAATCTTCGGCTTGGATTGGAACAGAATAAATAGCCAGCTAGGCCTAAATATCATCAAATGACTCATCGTTATATGATTTTATTCATGCAGGTTATAAATTCGCGATCTCGGAGATTAAACAGTGACAAAATGTGAAAGAAAAAATCATCTAGAGTCTGTGTACACCGGAGGCTATAATTTGCAAAGCTGACGCCATTCTTCGTATTTATAATCCGCTTTAAGTCCTTTTGTATTCAATTCAAAAGACAAGATTAATGTTAAGGATTGATAAAGTTATCCTGTTGTTCCTTTTCATTGCTCAAGAAGAAAGAGTAGTCACCACTTAGTACAATATTTTCCATTTTCGACTTCTTCAATCGGCGATTAAAAACTATTATTACATTCTAATTTTTACAACAGTTTCGGACCTTAATTTCAATTCAGTTTACTTGTACTGTATATAACTCGATTACTATAAATAAATAAGTCATTTGTTTCCTTATCTTACGTTACAATAATTAACGTCACAAGTGATAAATTAAATGATTGTAAAATAAATATTGAAAGACATAAACTGTACATAATATTCCCAATAGTACAAACATCAATAAATTAAATAAGTGTACATAATAAGGACAATGCGATTGACGCGTAAATTTTATTACATATGAGATTTTTACTTTTTATTACTTTCCATTTTTTACCGAATTTACCAGTGTTCTGAGTTGTTCTGATTTATTCCAGCTTTTGAGTACTAACCATCGAGATGATGAGGATTTATTTAATCCCCATCATCTCGATGGTTGGCAATCCACTACTGTGCACTTCACACGAAATTTCCTCCCACGCACTACTACTCTGTGTAATCAGCTGTCACCAGCGATGTTTCGGAACCGATACGATTACGACTTAGGGACCTTCAAGAGAAGAGCCTACACCTTCTTTAAAGGCTGGCGACTCATTTGCGACTCCTCTGGTGTTGCGGTTGTTCATGGGCGGCGGTGACGAATTACCATCAAAAAAACATTGGTAGTTTAATTAAATGAATATAAAAAGTCTATGTATGAAGCTAGGAAAGGAATTTGACTGAAGAATCAAAGGTTGGTAACAATCCATACTATTTATGGCAAGAAGAGAGCTGTGTTCATATACATACTTAGTCATGTCATATACATATAATGGGCCTTTGAGTAGGGAGCGCGACTCACCGGAGGCTGTGTAAATTTTTGATACTTGCTAAACCTAGCTGCCATAACTCGGTCGAAGAAAGACTAAATTCCATTATAGAACGATGATTTCACTCAAAGTAAGAAAAATACAAAAATGATTTTGCTTGTACATATTTTTTTATTGTATTAAGGGAGATAAACAGTTCACATGATGGTGATTCCTACACCCACATTCAGTCTTGATGAGGCACCATAATGAAGATGCGTTGTCACCTTTAAGGACTAAAATGGAATGGCTCTTCATGGGTAATAAGTGCCACAGGATCCTTAAACTCACTTATTAAAGCCACAATACTGTAATTTTGTTTTTAATGAGTGTTAGTCGAAATTGTTTTGCTTTTTTCAGGAAACGAAATCGTTCTTAATGATATAAAATACGAGATAAAATTTAAACACTGAGCTATCTTGTCTGTACAAAATGGTGACAAGACGGGTAGCTTCATATATAAAATAGCTTCATATTGTTTAGTAGTAAGTAGTAAGACATAAAATACCTAATAATTTTTTATTTTATTTTTACATAGAGAGTAACAAAAAAATAAAAAAAAACAAGCACTCAGTTCACCTGATGGTAAGTGATTCTTGCGGCCCATTAATCCTTGATAAGGAACCATAATGTAGATGTGTGTCACCTTTGAGGACTGAGATGGAATGCCTCGTCATCGGTGATAAAGGTCTTTGGATCCCTGCATTCACCAGACGAAACACAGTAACATTATGCTATTTTACGCTGGTACCCTGTGAGGGCGTGGCCCTACCCTAGTCTTGCTGACCAATTCATTCTGTAGCATAGAAACAAACTGCAGTGTACCTCTGCCACTATCTAACTCACACACATAAAAAATATCTTGGAAGTGGTCTAAAAGAATAGTTAAGAAAGTAAAATAGCAGTTTAGACACATCAATATAAAAATAATAGATCTATAAAGATTACAAAGCAGGTCTCCATGTTAAGATAGAGCATTGTTCAAGTTTCTGAACAGGTTTATATTAGTTTCAAATAATACGTTTCGTTTTTTGGATACTTTAAAAATTGGTGTAATTATGGAATATGAGTTCCGTCGTGGCATCAACGCAACACAAACGGCACGTAACATTAACAACGTTTACGGAGAGAACTCTACAAATTAACACAGAACCCGTTATTGGTTTGTCCGGAAATTTTCATTTGAAAAATTAACCTCGTGGTCGTCCGGACACTTTGGTCCACATTGATGAATTAAAGGCGATTGTGGAAGCTGATGATACTCAATCTACAGCAGAGCATTTGATGTTAACATCAAAACAATATTGGTTCATTTGCAAAAAGTTGGCAAGGTATAAAAGGTTGATAGATGGGTGCCCCACGAACTTAACGATCGCCAGCGAAACGTACGCGTTGAGACCTGGCCGGCACAGAAATGAAAGAATTTTGCACCGAATTGTTACGTGCGACGAAAAGTGGATTCTGTTTGACAATCGAAAGCGCTCCGCAAGTTGGTTAGATCCTGGTTCACTACCAAAGCAATACCCTAAACGAAAAATATTCTCTAGAAAGTTAATGATTACTGTTTGGTGGTCTAGTACCAGTGTGAATCATCACAGTTTTTTACTGTCCAAATGACATGAGCATTACTGCAGATGTGTACTGTGAAGAACTGAAGACAATGATGGAGCACATCTGCAACCAGTTTTGGTCCATCGGTCGTCCCCGCTGCTCCTACACGGCAACGCGTGACCCCATACTGCACAACAGATAGTCTCCAAACTGCAAGACTTGGGGTGGAAGCTTTACCTCATCCAATGTACTCACTAGACCTTGTACTCACCGACAATTACTTTTTCCAAAATTTGGACAAGTTTTAGCGGGAAAAAAGTAATTTCCGAGAGGCAGTACAAAATGCCTTTGAAAAGTTTGTTACCTCCCGTCCAGTTGATTTTTACAAGAAAGGCATCAACTACCACTGCGTTGGCAAAGATGCATCGATTACATGGGTGACTACTTTGAATAACACAAATAAAAAAGTTTGAATAAAAAATACAAATATTAAATTATTTCGTACAAAACGGCAATTTCATAGGTAAAAACCTAATATCTTTATCTTGACCCCAGCCTATCTATGGACAGTTATCATGAGTAAAAGTCATTCATATTTATTAATAAGACATATAGAGCCTTTTGTGGTATTTAAATTATATCAAATATTAAGAAATAGTAAACGTCTCTGCACTCACTCACACTTTTTAAAAAGAATATTGCCCAATTTTTTATCAATTTTTATTTACCAATGCTATTAAAATTACTAATATTCCGGTTAACCACTCCAACTAAGCTGATAATGCTTGTGCTAGCAGATGGTTCACGAGAATAGTCGAATGGTGGATTCAAACCTACGATCTTAAGTTTCGCAAACCGTACCCTAAAACATTAGGGTATTGACGCTTTCTAAGGACCATAGCACACTACACAGCACCGTTAGTCTGCTATTTCACCCTGTTATTCGGAGATGGAGATTGTGGAGACTGTGATGGTGAACGTGAACCTTACCACCCTAGCCATGTCACCAATCCATTCATGCTGAAGCTAGAAACCGACTGAAGCGTTACTCTACCATTGTTTTATTATCTATTATATATATTTTAATCATCTGTAAATTAAGCGTACATAAATAAATGTCATATGTTAGTTACTTCATATTACTGGAGAAAAATAGATGTGAATGCTGTCTATCGTCAGATTAAAAAAATTGTCTGCGTTAATAAATCTAATACACTATTTCTGTTCTCGTTTGATCGGATTGTTAACTTTCATATAAAAATCCCTACGAATCCGAAACTTTTCTACGTCCGACGATAATACCCTTGATTTTATGTTTATGAGCTAAACAAGTAAACAATGTTTAATAAAGAACTAATCCGAGAGCAAAGTTGTGTATGTAGGCATAAAGGAATGATAAATGTTTACGCATGTAAATATTGGATTGATATCAATTATTTACTCATAAATTGTTTAAAAATAAACTATTTTCACCTGTTATAATTAAATAATTACCGTCATCATTTTCCTTACCAGTTCCAATTTCTTACTGGGATCGTGGCAGTACGTTATCTCTTTTGATTCATCTTTTTATATCACCATTCGTTTAAAAACATTCACTTCTACTTTTCTCCCACAATCTATCCATCTTTCTTTGGTTTTCTCTTGTATATCATCCCTCCACATTCATATTCATAACTCTTGTACACGTTAATACGAATTTCATGCTTCTTCGTCAATCTAAGTCGAAACTATATCCCTTATTACTGTTGAAGTGACATTCCACCTTAGTCTTCATGCGTTGTCAGCATCAGCATTATGATTGCATTGCGTCATGGGCCGCAGTCATTACCATCAGCTGAACTGTGTGCTCGTTTGTCATGCTCGATAGAAAATGATAGCTTTTGACTTCTCAACTTAATCGTCTCATGTGTAACTTTCGAACTTTCTCTTTTGTATTTATTCTTCGTATTTATGAATTGAATTTGGATTTTTAAAAATTTAAATGATATTTTAATAATTTAATTACTTCTTAAGAATTTTATCATATGGTTGTCTAATTAAATAGTGATTCATATTAAAAAAATTATATAAATGTGGGACGAAAATCTTTAGATCTACTTGATCTAAAGATTTTCGATCGTCTTATCACGGTAACTATTGTTTATTAACAACTGTTAACTCGTCTTTATTTACAGTGCTAGTTCTAGCGAATCTACGAGTATAGTAATACTGATTATGAGCGTTGTTTTTGAGAACCTCAATACATATTAACTTTTCTTATTCTCTAGCTATTACTGGCTTTCTTACATTAAAACTTTCTTTTACAGAAGTTAGTGTAATTGGCACTAATGAGTTCATCATTTAAGTGCCGGACCGTAAGTTGCTTAGATGTATTAATAATTTTAATTAGAGAATCTCTAATAAGAGGTTTCATGAGATGTCTTGATTTATATTATATCAGTTTTAGATATTAAGGTTCTATCTATATTTACATCACTAATAAATTCGGTGATGTGGACTGAATATTATTATTAAGCTCTAATGCTGGTCTTATATTCTCATATATTAAGTATTGTCAAAAGTTTGAATTTTCTCTTTATTTAATGATTTAAATGTTCTGGATTTAGAAAAGTCTTGTTATTTAATTCCTATATTATAGTGGTAGTTCTTTTTATTTTCATACATGCCTTATTCGTTTGATAAATAAAATAAACAATAACGACGCAATAAGCACGATAAGTGGTAATTATATGTTATATTCCTTTTCGTATTTCTTTTTGTAAAGTGTTCCTGCGATTTATGGCCCATTAACAGTTGTTTTAAGTAATAAATGAAATATTAAAAACATACTAATTCGATAATAGGATTATAGATTCTTGATTGTCTTAAGAAATTAAACAAATTTTACTTACACGACAACTTATACATAATGACGATAAAAAGTAAAAGTTTATAAAAAAATAATATTTTGTAAGTAAAAATTATTTATATAACATAATAAATAGAAAATAAATAATTACATATTTTATATATATCTTAGAGAATTTACTGCATTTGGCTATTTGTAATAGAGGTAAATTCGGACTGTATTTAACCATTTATAATTTTAATCACTGAACAAACCGAAATATTGTTGGCCAAAGTCCAAGCCAAAGTTGGTAAATATCAAACTGTTATATTTTAACTTTAAGCAAATACGACGCTTAATATAGTGTGTGGTATATATAAATTTTACACAAAATGTACATTTATATTTTACAATAAATATTGCATTCTGTGGATGCAACGTGGAAGATCCATTAAACGACGTGATGGCGATAAAACGTGGTATAAAATACTGAAAACACAGTGGTTAAGCAATTATTTCAAAGCGACACAGCGATTATTTTGTCTTGGTATGTCATTAACGTTGAATTTTATTGTTTCTTAACATTGAACTGCATGTGATACATCGTCGCTTATTAGTTTCCGTATGGCTTATAATGTATTAGTTATTTGTAATATTTATATTGCCATATTAAAATTTTATTGTTTTTACAAGTACTGAAAGAAAATGTTTTTTTTTATTACATCGAGAATGAATAACAAACGAGCACACAGTTTACCTGATGGCGAGTGATTCCTGCGGCTCTATCATTCATCCTTGATAAGGAATCATAATGAAGTTGCGTTGTCACCCTTGAGGACTGAGGTGAAATGCCTCGTCACCATTAATAAAGGACTCCAGATTCCTGCAGTCGCTACTGCAGGGTTATGCTGCTATTTCACGTTGTTATTCAGTGAGGGCGTGATCCTACTCCGGTCGAGGTAACTCATGTATTCTGCGGCTAGAAACAAACTGTAATGTAGCTCTACCAATCGTTTTCTAACAATAATATTCAAGAACATTATTATTGTTTTTTTAATATTTAATAGAGAATAGTTTTGGTTTTATGCAAAATTCTACTAATTTATTAATTAATTTGTATATCTATGAACTTAATAATATATATTGATTGCAAAATAGAAATCTTAATATGTTTAGCAGAATGTTTTATCTTATCTATGCTTGAAATATTACACGGATTACACAAAATCTCAGACGCCTTACATTTACAATAGCAATGTTAATCTGTTGATGCATTTGCTTGTTTAAGATGGCAGGGACATTCTAATTGAATCTAAATGTACAACTAGCTACATACGTTAAGCAGCATACTGCATGGTCTACTATCTACAAATTGACGTAGAACTTAAGTTATACGTAGAATCAGTGTACAATATATTCTAAAATATATTAGGTATAATATATATTAAGCAATGTAATGTTTTCTTTTACGTAAGTTTTTACTTTATTTTCCTACCTTTTTTTTCTTCGGTCTGATGGCCCTGTAGCCCGAGGGCTTTTACAGCTTCACCGGGTCGAAAGGTGACCGAGCACTTAGGGTGCTAAGCCGAGACCTTGTTAGCGGGCAACCAGCACAGGTGAGAGGGAGTCTCGGAGTTACTTCGTGTCTTAATGTTTCTAACTGATTGTGCAATTAACTATCTAATTAAGTCGAATGTATTCTATCCCTTCATGATTTTTTTATCCAATTAGGTTGTGGCAAATAAGGGCACTGTTCACCTGATGGTAAGTAACCCATAAGCTTGAGATTCAAACTTTTAACATATATTACTAGATATTAAACACAAAACATAACTTACTATGTTTGATGAATCGATGTGATACTTTTATTTAATGAAATATTTATAGACTTAAATACAATATAAATTCTCCAACGCGTTTAAGGATTTTATTATTTGTATTACGCTTTGATAAAATGTCTATAAAATAAAATGAATATATTGTCATCCAAAATTAGCTATGTTTATGAAGCTCAAATGAATATTTTACTACGTCAAACAATTTTATTATTTTGTTTATTTCACAAATGGCATAAAATTTGTGACTGTAAACTGTTGTCTGTCAAAAAAAAAACACCCAATTGGATATTTACAACAAGCGAAAATAGGTACTTTCGCGAAGAAAGATACTAACAATTTTTGACGATTCATTGTTTTCATTAAAAAAAAATCTTTACCGAACCATAACGGACTAATCTAAATGAACATTTTGCACAGAGGTGGAAATATGTTCATCTCAGGTTTCTTATTTTTTTGGCCTCGCTAGGCCAAGAAGTTTTCTAGCCCTTGTAAATTTTATTTGTATATAAAAAAAAACTGTGATATTTGTGGATAGTTCTGTTGGTACGTAACGTACAAAAACGCATACTTATTAAGTATTTCGTCTAAGGAATTCAGTTACTGGCTACATGATTTGCGTCTTGTAATTTGGATATATTATTTGACGACGAAAGCGTACGCGTACGCGTAGGAATTCGTCTTGGTCTTGGATAAGTGTAATTGTGGAAACGGTATCGATGAATTTGATCTCCACAGACTATAGTGCAAAAAGAGTGTAGACGGAATGTCGTTGAACGATGTCATCCATCCCCGATGGAGTCCCAAGAGTCCGCTCTTGTCAACATAAATATGCCTTCGGTTTTAGAAACTTGCGGATTTTTTTAGCACGATGACACGATACCTGATGTATGTGAACTTGATCCCTCGGGGAGAGACAAAGCCCTCATGTGAGACATGACATGCGTAAACACATTTGCTGCCTTACATCTCAGGGGTATTTCTCGTTTGGCTTCAAAGGCATCCAAAAAAGTTTTTAATATTAATTTCCAAGTAAATACTATATATTTGTGCTATTGGTGCTAGTGATGGTAGTAGATATTTAGAAAGTTGTTTCTTTTCTTGCTCAAGTTTTTATAACAATTTAGCGAGGAAATACAGCCTTATTAGTACTCAATTGGCAATATGATTATTATAGTTTTTAGTTTATTATAACTGTACATAGTTTTTGTATTACAAATAATTGTTAAGTTCGTAAACTGTAAATATCTTTATGCAATTACTCCATTAGTAATCAATTTGCATTAAATTCATAAGAGTCAACATCGTGATTAATATATGATATAGATATTATATTAATATCAGATAATAAACCTCTGAACTGATAGATTCGTATTTAACCAGATAGTACGAGTATTAGATTTTTTTTTTAGTGCTTCTTTTATAGTTTGGGTTATACTATAGATACATATTTTAAATTTAAGTATTTAATCAAATGTTATCATTCATGGACTTAAAAATCGCTTTTATAGTAAACATGGATCTTTGGCATCAGATAAAGACACTGAATAATATCACAATCATCGGGAATATAGCCAGTATTCAAGAATAAAGTAATAATGGGATTAGTATCCCTGTATTGAAGAAAAGTCTAAAATGGTTTGGTCTTTTCTTCAAAACTGTTGGACTATTTTATATGAAAATGGAAACTATACTATTTCCTTTGTTCTATTTCCTGTTTAATTACGTTTAGAAGTGTCTGACTTTGAGTATTCTTCTTATTGTGATCTTTTTTGTAGTGTGTGTAACTTTTATATACAGTTACGAATATGTTATAAAAAAGGTATAACATATTCGTAACTGTATATAAAAGTTAATTGTTTAAAATAACATCATTGTATACTAACTCAATTATTTCAATGCTTACTACGCCCATACGTTTACGTACATCCGAAATATTAGATTATTTAAATATATATATTTTGATGATAGTTTATCTGTTATTTACGTTTTAATGGGTAATTTATCACTTATTAAAATAAGTTTTGTTAAAGGTTCTTGCGCTAGAACGGGACACATCATGCTATAAAATGGATTCCCAGGTTGATTTATATTACAGTACTGTAAAGTTTGAACATAATTTGTAAACTCGAGTAAGAAACTCAGTTAAGGATGTTTCCGATCACACATAAATTTTAATTCTGCCTCATTCCTAGACCAAGTTAAAATACACATTACAGGCATATATTGTGTTTATACATATTTTATTTCATACCATTTATACTTAATTGTAGAAAGTACAATATTTTTAGTCTTTTATTACAAAATAGTTTGAATTGGCTTACATAAGTGAGGTTATATTAACACATATAATCAATATAATAATATCGATGTGCTAGATGCCTTGCTAGTTATTAATTGCGACATGAATGTGACCGCTTTACTGGGAATGGACCATCAGAGAATACCAGCGTGAAATTAGGGCGCAACGCATGAACGTCCTGAAACTTTATTTTGGATGTATGTAGATGTCATGTTCAGTCATCATTTCTTATCACGTGAACTGTGTGCTTGTTTACGTTCTTGTTATCTATATGATACGGGGAATACGTGGCGCTTATACATACGTAGTGACCATCCTCAGAGTTCAGCTTCTTAATATTATCGTTATCTTCGTCTCGAGAAAGAGAGGGTAGTGTTTACTTCTATACAAAACAATTCTTCGAATGAATCAGAATTGTCACTATTTAAAAACAAAAAGGGTTGCCCGTCTACTTCGGCTTAATCGTCCTTTCACCGAATATTTGTGTGTGTTGCAAGTGTTGTGTTTTGTATAGTAGGTAGCTAATGAACCTTCTAATAATAATATTGATAATTTACCAATTGCTTGTAGCCTTTAATTGCGTAAAAAAATGTGTTATTTACTAAAGATACTGTTCAGGATAGTAATAATTGGACGCGTGGAGTTATTTTTTCTGGTATATTGTACGAAGTTTTAGATACAGTGTCAGGTATATGGGCCAAATATTCGATATATAATTATTTTATGATAGTAAAAGTACATTAATTTGTTCTTTCATGGTACCGATATTATTTGATTCCTGGAGCCCATGACGCACATATATTTTCTCGATATGGTATCGTAATATAAATCGTAATAAAATGAATTTTTTTTCTTACTTTGAGAGCAACGAACTAGCAGACAGTTCACCTGATGGCAAGTAATTCCTTCGGCCCATGACATCTACATTTATCCTTGACAAGGAATGATAATACAGATGCGTTGTCAAGAGTAATAAAGAATTTAGATAGAAGGCCTGTTAGTGTGTTAGAGCCACGAATGATATATCGATCATGTAAAGGCTCGGTTTACGGTGTCTTTCCTTATCCTGGCTGTGGATGGAACGTTTTCTAGAAATCTTTCCAGGTTACTCCAAATAGTAAAGACTGACATTCGAACACATTGAAAATTAATATTGCTCACACACAGCCTTATTCAAGAAGAATCGCTGTATTATTATAACGTGCTTTTTAATTGTCTTGTGTAATGTACATGGTATATAGGTAAATTAAATAGGAGTCATTTGACTTCCATCCTTTTAAATTGGTTTTTTAATGTTATACTATATTAAGAAGCTAATATATATTAATATGTATATATATATATATATATATATATATATATATATATATATATATATATATATATATATATGTATATATATATATATATATATATATTATGGAGTATATTACGAATATTAACAAGAATCACTTGTTAATACTAGAGTTACTAGCCGGGTAGACGCGGCAAGTAAGTCTAGAGAAAGAGGAGAATAAAAGTAAAATAAAGTAAGTAAAAGAATAGGAATAGCATATGTAATATAAGCTCCCAATGTAGGACATAAGTCTTCAAACCATAGTGCGACTCGCGTTACACACTGATTTGTGTACTTTACATGACTTCAAAGTTTTGTTTGACTTATTTCCTGAAATTCCATATTTTACGATAGTATACATTTATAATAAAATTTATTATTATGATATAAAAATAAATATGAATATTAATTAATTTTAAATATATACCTAAAATTAAAATAAAATTACATTGGCACTGGCTCCGGGATTATAAACGGATTGCTTGCGTACATTGAAATTAAAAGCAATCGCGTGGACAGTAAGCAAAATGAAAAGTATACTACATTTTACACAAACCTACGAAAGTTAACAACACAACATGCACTTTTCATGGAAGTATCAAAAAGATCAACACACAAAGGACAAATAAAAAATTGATTAACAGGACATTCTTTTCTCAATGTTCAACAGTGAACGATAGAAAACTTTTTTATACATATAAATTACAATGGGAACACAACATGGAAACCCACTCAGTTTTGTCTGTGTTGCACAGTCGTCGTAATTATGACATATATTTTAATCTAATTATGTAGGTAAGTAAGATGTTTATAAATAATTTTTGTATAGGTAAGACTAGATACTAACATTACAGTCATGGGCTGCAGGAATCACTTGCCATCAGGTGAACTGTGTGCTTGTTAATCTTGAAGTAATAAAAAAAAAAGTATATGAGTATAAATTGATCGACAACTCGATTCTAGCAAGAAACGAATCATGGTAAAGCTAATGATGGATTTCATAAAAAAAACATTCTGTTTCCGCCATATCTTCAAATTGTATTTTATATTATAAGTGACATTTAATACTTTTACATATTCTTCAATTTTCATAGTTCGATGAGGTACCAATTTTTTGACATATCAGTGAACTACGAAATACTATAATATAACAATATTTTCAATTTTGTCTACGTTTATTTATTCAGCCGCATGAACGTGATCAGGCAACAAGTAACGAGATTATAATCAAGGGGTATCGATTTTCCTAATCTCTTACGCTCACTGAATGTTACAGGTGACGAATTGAATTTTGATATCAGGTTCAGTTATTTTTTTACGTTTGAATTAACTTAATATCTTTTAAAAAGGTTCTCTTTCAATAATTTTATTTCTTTTACATTATATAATATAATTTGCGCCATTCTAGTTAAGACTTGTGACGTTAAGTATTTTTAGTGTCCCTTGTTAAAGGTAAAGTTTAGTAACTGTCTGCAGGTTTTATTAAAACCATAGAATCTGCACGTCTAAAGATAATCGCTAATCTTAGCTAAGTTTGTACTTACTAAGATAGTTATGGTTAAAGAATTATTAGATATTAATTTTTTATATCCCTGCGTGTATAAAAACAATAAATCACAGTCATAAAATCATATTATAGTTATAATTTGTTGTTGTTTTTGTTCATAAGTTTTATTTGTTACATTTATTGCACATTACTTCAAGATTTATATCCCTACAATATTTATAGCTTAGTGTTGAAATAGTGAAATAATAAAAAGAACAGTTATTATGAGATAATCACTAACATAAATAAGTCACAGTATGTATAAATTCAAATTAAAAATGATGGTGTGTGTAATTAGGTCGACCTTTGCTTGATTGGTTTGCGAGTGATTTAAAGACGTGCGTTTATGACCAATGTTTTATTACGACTGAAGTACTTATTACGTTTTGCTTACAACATGTTTTTAAATATAATAATGTATAAGTACACTCAACAAATGGAATGCCTAAAATTTATAAAAGGCACGGAAAAATAAATATCAAAAATTATAACACATATGAACTGATACGGCAAACAGCTGTTTATTAATAACTTCCATATCCGTATTTCGTATGGTTTATACCGAATAGAGTGAACTATCTTATAAGCTTTTGAAATTTCCATACAGGACCTTTACATGTCATAAAAAACCCCTAAATAATATGTATATATAAAGTAAATTCCTGACTTGATTTTGTTGTATATTTAGTACTTGTACCGTCTAATAGGACCACATCACACAAGGCGAAGTGACGAAGTTCGTAAGGAGGAGCTAGATGAGAATATCCGAGGATCGTGCAATGGAGAAGGCTTGTAATATTACAGTTACATGTCTTTATTATTGAATAGTCTACCTAACCTAATATAACTATTTACAATTTAAAAATATAAATTTTTAAATAACATTAATTCAACCTACATATATCTTAATTTATGCATTTTATACATCAAAATGATACTTATTTGAACTTAAAATGTCTTTCGCCTTTATTCGCGTTACTTCTTTACTTTTATACAGATTATGAGATAGAGATTTTTCATTACCTGGCGTCGCCATGCCACGCCATGCAATGTGAGAGCTCACGTCGTCTCCTTTTGGACTTGCATATTCCTTGTTGTGCCTCTTTAGTAAGCAACTTAGTAGCTTATATCCAATAGTATTTCTATTTTGGAAATAAAACTTATCTTTACCTTAAATTGCATAATTGTTAGCGCTAGTTGTAAACGCCGCAACCTACGCACCGTTACCGAATCCGGCAACTAGGAACCGTAGACCCGGTCACGACCTCAACGACCCCGACTTCATGGGGGAGCCTAGCTCCAGTCCGTCACACACCTCCAACATCTCACTGCATCGCCTTCGCCTTCATCGCATCACCGCGTACACTAGATACACCCGCGTGTCAGGGCGGTTCTCACCGCCCACAGCTTCCAATAGACCAGACTACAGGTGGAGTCCATCAGAGGCTAGGTCCACATACCTAGCCTCGGATGGTCAGTTGACACCTTCCATTGTCCACTCTTGAGAATCTTCCGATATCTAGGGAACTGGCAACTTAGGTGGCACTCAGATAGGAACGTGATCAGAGCAGACCGACTCGCTCAGTGTATGAGCGCTTTTTGTTAGTAAGAGAACCGCAAAAAAGGAAATCTACGTAACCAGCTCACGCACCGCTCAGTTCCGTGAGCCCTGTGTCCGATGAAGCTGTAAGACAGCATCAACATCTCCAGAATCTAGAAAAAAAGAAAGAAAAAGGCCACCTCACCTGCTATATTTCGAAATCATCCGAAGCGCTTGAGATGGTTGCACTCAGAGTGGATATATTTCTTTCATTGTGTTGGCATTTGTGGGCAAACGAATGGACCCTATTCGTTTGCCCACAAATGCCCAATACGTGACACCTAAGTCCATGATTATGAATCAAAGTGTAAACCTAGTCACTTAATAATATAAATACATTATGGCGTTACTCATAGTATAAATATTTATTTATTTATTTATTTATTAGGTTTACCAACATTTGTTTACACTGTTAACGTACATATTAAATTATACATATTTGACAGAATTCTAGTGTAATAATTAATTATACAAGGTATGCTCAACATGCACTTCAAACTACAACACCTTAATATACAAAAAGGAAAAAGGACAAAGATATTGAATATCTTTAAATAAATATTTTTTTTTTAGTAATAAGTTATCACTCTAGGACTGGCAATGGCTAGATACATATTTTTAATGCATGAGGTGAGTCATAATGGACATAAATTTCTTCGCTAAGGCTGTATAATTTTACATATTCTTGCATATGGTAAATTTGTTCCTAAAACTGTTCTTCTGCTTGGTGAACAAAATGGTGTAATTGGATGGCGCGCCATTCGATATGGAACTCTATAATTGAACAATTCTAGCAAACGAGGACAATCAAATTTGTAACTTAAGATTTTATATGTGAATTTTGCGTCGTTCTATAATCTACGTTCAGCTAATGTATTCATACTGAAGCAATGAAGTCTTCTTTTGTAGTTTGTATTTTTTTTTTTACCTTCACCAGACAAAAACATAACATATAGTTACAACATAATAATTTAATAAATAGAAGAGTTACGGAGCAGCTCAAAACTAATACGAAGTCAATCTAAATACCAGTCTCTTAGAATACTAGCGAAAATGATATACTAAAAATATTAATAGGTATTTCATATTTGAAAGTAGAATGGCACGGTGACCTAATTGCTGGCAAAAAAATCTTCCATCTCTCTTCTCAGCGACAACAACGCTATTTTTGATTTGTTTCCGAGGAAGATATAAGAGTATGTTTTAATTACTAATCTGCATTGTATCTAGTGTCCACCAAGATATTAAAATATATTGGAATCTTTCAATTTGTTAATTTGATCTTTAACAAAAATTGATTTAGTTCGAAAATTATTCATTTACAAAATGATGACTTACCGATTTAGTATTTTTTGGAAATGTGATATATTTTCTTAACAAATTAAACTCATTAACTGACTACGTAACATTTAATCTTTAATAGTAATATTTTTGCTACATGCAATTGTATAAACGGGAAATTGACAAAATAAATAAACGAGTCCTTGTATCTGTTATATCTTATATAGAGCAAGAGCTATTCATATTCTTAAACTTAAGTAATTTCTACTACTATTCTAGTACTATTACTATACTATACTGTACTATACTGTAGATAACGCGTCATAAAAATGCTTTGTAAAAAAATATGTTCAGAATATTTTGATTGTGCTGACCTTTGACCCATTTTTTGAAAATTTCGTATATATGGGAATAAAAGGAGGTAAAAAATTCAAAATTGGATTAAAAATATTTAATTTAAACTACTATGCTCCAATACGCTCACTAGAGAGGAGGCCTATGTCCAACAGTGGTATTTGTATACACAGTTTTAATTTACACAAAGTAATCTTAAAAAGATACTTATCTAATGAGATATAGCTAATACTCTTAGTATGAAATAAATCACAAAGTTTTTAATTGTCATAAAATGGAAAACTTTTTTTTTTCAGCCAGTGTTAATTTATTAACCGAAATATAAAAAACTACGCCTTTTTGTAGTTAATCCTTGATATGTTAATTCTTATGTATGTCTTTGATACGAATAAAAAAACTTTGCAAAAAATTAAACTTATACAACGAAAAGCTAATTTGTGCATCTTGATAGATGAATCTATACGTTTGTTGTTTTTCATAGTATTCCGGGTGATAAGTGAACATTTTTCGCTTTATAATTAATGATGTCTGCGACTCATGAGATCTATTTCCATTTTTAACAAAGATAGATACTCATTTCCCTACACTCATACGAAACAGCACTGATATGATGCAGTTTCACGCATGCCGTTTCATGGTATTCTGTGAGGTCATGACCCTTCTCCAGTTGAGCTGGCCCATTTATATTGCAGCTAAGAACTGGCGTTGCTCTACCATGTAGATTATATTTATTTACGTAACATTGAAGATCGTATTCTGTATTATATACGGCTATGATATTAATAGGTTGCCATATTGATTTCTAAATAGTGTAAATGTTTTATAATATTTAAAACTGAAAACTTGTAACGAATACACATTTAATTGCAATGTAAGCCTTATATTACACCTCTTACTAAAACAAATATGTAACGTTGTAAGAAAGACAACATTTTATGAAGTCGGTAATAATTGAAAATCAAATATTATTTTCGATTAAACTTTCCTTTTTGCTTATGTAACATTAAATATATTATGTATGCATATGTTCTTAGACTTTTAAGTAAGACTTTTAATTTAATATATCATTAACCATGGAGTGTGCTGTGAAGACTTAAAAAGTGGTCGTCGCAAAAAACACGTTACGGCTACTAGTACATATATAAAAGTAAACACATTTGTATTACGTGTAACAGATACATAAAACCGTTATAACCTTGACGAAATAAATTAAAAACGAGATGTGTTTCACTGAAAAGCACTCCGTGCTTAAAACATACAAGTTTTGGTGCTGAAATTTTTTTTTCCATGCACAACGTAGAAATAAATTAGTTTATTTAATTGTAAATCTGTTTGAGTTAATGTACTGGATGTTGACGTAATAATATTATCTTATATACCTTATTAGATATTTGACTTTGATATAGATTAAGACTACTCAAAGTCAAGTGAATTTGTCTGTGTTTGCAGTAAACGTTCTTTGCCCGACAACCGGAAGATGACGTTGTAGTCAGAAGTAATAAGTAGGATAATATAATTACATATATAAATATAAATAATTTAAAGCAACTAGAGTAAAAATGCACTCTTGCAAATTGGTAACTGATTTTCGTATCGAGATAATCAAAGTTTCTTTATATTGCGGTTCCTTATTATCTATGAAATAAATCTTTAAATATGGTAAAATCGTAAACAGACTTTTTGTCTGTGCGTGTTACACTCGTGTTGCGCACGCTAATCTTCACAACTGGCTGAATCGATTTAGATGTGATTTTCAATGATGTATTGCGGTAAGCAGAAACAATATAATATATGTTATCCCAATATATTTTTTTTTTTATTCAAATCTGTTGACAAATAAAGTCAATTTTAACGGGCGTCTCGACGTCGGCCTCATATAAGTGGGAGGAAAAAGCTTGGTAGAGCTTATGACGAGCGCTGATATATATCATAAAAGAATTGATGATATCATTCTATTTCTATGCAATTACATATAATGTAAAAAAATAAAACTTAAGGTTTTTTAAAAAAATACAAATGTTCGTTTAAAATGGCCAGGACAACAATTTTCTCAGGTTATCGACGATTTTGTTCGAAGTACTAAGAAACAACTGAAGAGACTGAAGATGAAGAAGTTAGATTGAGTTGTGCTTTTTAGTAAACAACAATTATACAAATAAATTTGATTACTAATTCATATATAAATAACGCTACTTTAGTATGATGATAACATTATTATGAAGTTTATGAAATTTGAAAATAGGTCAAAGATCGAATTGTATAATTAATAAGGTTTTCTCCTCTTATTTTATTTCCAACGAAAACAAATTTAGTTTTGTGTGGTCGCATAACTTACGTCGTCAAATATCGCAAGAAAGAAGTAGAAAAAAAGTTACATCAATTCTTGTAATTAACAAATAAAATTTATTTAGAATATTCAAGGATTAACAATAAAATATCTATATATCATGCATCTACTAAAACCTTCCAAGAACGAATTGCTGAATTTTGGATTCTTACTTCCAATAAATTCTCTTGTCTCATTTGTGTTACACTGACACAAATGTTTGAAAAAATATGTTTAAAGTACAGTTAGTAAATTAGACAGAAATTAATGATAGATTTATGGGTGCAGTTTATGCCAATAAACTGTGTTGGCAGTTTGGCGAAACTATTATTTAGTAATTAAATATAATGCATTGTAATAAATAAAAAAAAAAACAAAAAAAGTACATAATGATATTATGCACTAATTTACTAACTGTGTATTCAATCTTCGTTTTTTAGCTTAAAGTGGTGGAACGAAAGAAATCAAGGACGATGAAAAAGAAGGTGTTATTTTATTGGACAAAAACCTATTTTTATCCCGATCTTTTTAAAGTTCGTATAAGTAATGATATTATTATTAAACCGCAAGAATATGTGTGTTGATTTGGAGTAAAATTTCCGAACGTCGTTTTCTGGTAAATTATTGTACTGTCGGTAAATGTTTGGAGGCACGATAGACGTTTATTTCTCTCAACGTGAATAGAACATTGATTGACATGGTTTTTCGATAACTAAGCTAAAATGAATACAAATATTGTTTGACATTGTCACGTTATCTGTCTTTATTACTTGACAATATTATCATTATTCTATGGAATAACAAAATAAGTTTAATCCTTTCTATGTTTAATTTAAGGGTATTTTATTGCATTTGAAAAATTGAATTATTGTTTCTTTTAAGTGGTGTATGCAGTTTATGACTGTAGATAAATGAAAATAAAGCGTTATGGTAGATAGTCACAGTGTAGTCACAGGGCCGGTGGGGCAAATGTGGATGGAGTAATTTATATATAATTACTGACCACTGAACTTGCCAGTCTTTAGAAGCAGCAGATCTATTGAGCTATAGTATCACGCCCTCATCGTAGGCCACAACTCAATAGATCCGTAGGTGATTAAAGGTCTTATTGCTAATTGTCAATTTTTTTTAATTACAATCTAATATAAGTATTCTAAAGTCTGTCAATTCCTTTCCTTCAACAGCAACTTATCCGTCAGAACTTTTATATAGCTACAATTCCAATGCATAGTTTTAAAATAGAATATAAAAAAAATAGAATAATATAAAACTTTTCTAATCACGTATTCGTAGCACTAATTAAGTTGAAACTTATTAAACTTCACGTGGAACAGATATTAGGTTTTTTTTTGTGTGTGTGATCATTGCTGTTGGCCCTGAGATCTCTACAGCTTTATCTAATTAAACTCGCGAGCAGGAGGCCTGAGTAGAGAGACAACGACGATGCTGAGACGAAGACTGCTGCTGCACTCCGACCCCTCTGGACGAAGAACGTCGACGACAACAGAGGGGGGAAATAATATGATCCGAGGGCCCCGCATAAGGAGGTACGAAATCTCGACTCGAATCGCTATATAAAGGAACATATTACGTAATTACTAAAGTTTACTTTCCATATCGTATATGTGAGTGAAAAATACTAAGTAGGAACTTGAAAAGCATTTACTTAACAAACACATATGAATCATAATAGTTATTATATAAATAAATAAATGAGAATAGTATTCAGTGTTTAAAAGAATAAATTATATAAATTGAGTCATAAATGCCTCAATTATAATATAATACTGCGATAGTTGAAAACAGCAAGACCAACGAGGACGCCATAACAGATTTCATAAACCTGCAGCAGTTTGCTGCTGCGAGTACGCGTATTCTTGTCTTATGTTTGGAACATTTTCTGTAGTCAGCACTCTTTGTAGGTGGATTACGGAATTAATACCATCTGTGTTATTTATTAAATGGATGTTTTACGTAAATTCAAATAAAGAATTCAAGTTACTTAATTATTATTCTTCTCCTTCAGGACTTTGAGTCTAATACAAGACCATAGCGCGCTTAAAAACTACTCGTCTAACTTACGCCTTGGAATTTATATTTACACTTGGAATTTATATTGATTTGTTGTTGACTTGGGAATGTTCAATAAAGTATGAGTTTGCCATATTCGTACGATTTTTTTGTCAATAACCCGGTCCAGAACCTACACAAATGCCAAGCAAGATGCTTAATAGACAATGCTCTAATTTCTATTTGCCGAGATTTACACTGATAAAATACATCTCGCATTGATAATTCGATAACGTGTATCATTGGCTCCAAAGTCCTTGTCAGAGTATGTCTATCGGATAGAGACAACCAACTAAGATGAGGACTGAGCTATAATTTTTCGTTCAATGGACACATTGTAGTTGAAGCTACACGTCAGGGTGAACAATGATCCAAAAATAGTACTAGTCCGACACTATTCCGGAGATTCGTCAGACGTCAGTGAGATGATGCTTTCAATAAGGGACATAACGCCCATTTAAAGACCTATAGAACGATTACCCACTCGAGTCTGGTCTTTAGACTATTTTCAAGAGATATCACAAATCCTTATTAGCTGGATTATTAGACTTTAGACATAGATCACATACATATTGTCCGGCAAATTATACAGAATATAGCCCGAAGTTATTTATGTAATATTTTTTTATTTATCGTTCGTAATGCTTATTGTAAGTTTTAGCGCTGCTTCAGTCTCTTCAACGGTGCCAGATTGGCACTCGGTATATTAAACTTCTCAGGTGTTTGTATAGCAAGACTATATTTGTCCTAATACAAATAAAAAACTCTATACAGCTTCAACAGTATGAAAGCTACGCAACTGAGGCAAAGGTATTATTATTATTCTTCTTGAAGTATTGTATTGTATTGCTGATGTACTTTACCGTGTGTATTCCTGTAATGGACACACGTGTTTGATTCAAAATAATTTAAAAATATTCTGAATATGTGAAACATGTGTTGTTGGTGTTCCATATTTACATGAATAAAGGTCACACAGACATCATATCCCGGAAATGTTGTACTCTTGCTATCGAAGATACCTTCAAAACTTTATTTAACGTCTAAATATTTATATTATATAATAGAATTTTCGTAATGGGTTTTTCTAATCCGAGAAGAAATTGCAAATAAACTTCACAGCTCATCTCTGGTTAACACTAACATTATCTTAAAATCTATTTCAATATCTTTAAGATTAAGATCATCAATATCTTAAGTTGAGTCCCACCAATAATCGAGGCAGGCAGATGAAAAAGTACTCAAAGAAAATATAGAACTGAAACATCCTGAGCACCCCGCATACTGTCCCTTTTCAAATCACGTGCTATTTAATTATTTTGACATGTATAGTTAAATTCATTACTTTATTTTTACAAAGCTTAATATGATTATTCTCTTATATGTTTTTGCTTTGAGAATCTGAGCTCAACATTTTTAATTTCAATTTTTTTTATAGCATAATTAAATTGTATAACTAGGTTGTTTGTTTACGATTACATTAAACCTTAATGTTATAACTCCACTATAGGGTTATTAAATGTATTTTACAGATCAGATTTATGGTTATAATAATTTGTTTTTAAAAGAAAAAGATAAAGCCTGTATACTGTCCCACTGTTGGTCCGTAGCCACCAATTTAAGATATATAATATATGATCGTATATATATTTTTAAAATCTTCAAACTCTTTTTCTTAATCTAAAAATCTATATAGATAGATATAGATCTTTAATAAAACTCTCTATGTAAAAGCCTACTACGCCACTCAACACCATTGCCAATCAGCGGTCTTCACGTTGTGACGACTGTATTTAATCATTATTATTTCTAAAAATAATTAAAATATTCATAAAATTTCTATGATTATACTATAACATATACAGAAATAATAGAATAAATGAAGTACAACATGGCTTTTTGATAATAATAAAGTTGGTGTTAACCCTGGGTTCGATTTCCACCCGAGAAACATTGGTTTGGTTTTCGGATCAAGTATATTGTATGTAATATGTTTCGCTTGTGATTACATGAATATGGCCTTCGTACTATTGTCTAGTAAGAAAACTGCCTCTGAAAATCGACATAGTCATTTCAGGTTTTCACCCATTGCAAGCAATCTTACAGTGCTGAAAATTGCTAATAGCTTAATTTAAAAAAAAATACTATTACTTTACATTATGATAGAAAAAAACCCTTTAATCACTTCAAAATGTGATTTAATGCATGGGCTAAGAGATAATCAATTAAATCAAGGTTTATAGTCAAATGGTATATTCGAACCTACGACCTTAAGTCTCGCAAACCGTACCCTAAACTGTTGATTGACCCTTAATTGAATTTAATTAGTAATAGAATAAGTGTGCTGTAAAAAGCAAAAAGTTATTAATCTGTGTAATTACACACTCTAATCTCAAACTTAACTGTAATTAATTTTCGATGATGATAAACAATAATCTTCTTGTACGAATTACAGTTGTATATTTTTGACGTGTTGACACAATTACAGTCTTATTAAGACACCTGTCAACATTTTTCTAGCGACAAGAGGGTTAAAAGACAAACTATATTTACTTTTAATGAGTTGTTGGGCCATTTTATTACAGCTTGTTATATAAGAAATCGTAAATATTTGATTTTTGTTTCTTTCAGTACAATGTGAGGACACTGGAGAAATTTAATGTTAGATTTATAAAACTTGTTTTTATGTGGTATATTTTTTGTGTGGGGCATATTTTAGAAAACGTAATTTTAAGTCTATTAGAGTTCAACTAGTATAGGCTATTCCAGTTTGGAAGGTTGGCCGTAATCGTTAGGCTACTTAATGATCGTTGTTCGAGAAACCTCTCAGTTATTTGTCCCGTGGGTGTTAAGAGTCGTTAGACAAGTAGTAAGGAAAAATAACAACAATTGTAGTAGCTACAGTTGGTATTAAAAAATCTTTTCAGCTATGCTAATAATTCTATCAAATACAAGTCATTTTAAGTTGTTTCTGTTAATAATTTTGTTTAAAATTGCATCCAAGAAAATTTGTAAAAAAAGTTATTGTAGGCTTTACGGCGTAAATAATGTTTTTGTATTTTATGGTTATATATATTTACAACAATTTTCTGTTAAATGGCTGAGAAATAATACATATATTTTGCAAACAATCATTTATTAGTGAATTCTACTAAGCTGCAGTGAAATGGCAAAGTTTTTTTATAGTTAAAGCTTTGAGATTAGTTTGCCACTAGACCGCTATATAATTCGAGGTGGAAACCTTAAGCGGTACAGCCGAAATACGAGGTAATATATGTTTCCACTATTTACTTGTATCTTATTTATACAATCTTTCTTATTTTTTTAAGTAGGCAATATTTCGTGATAATATAAATATTTTACTTTACGTTAAAGGATAATAAAAGTTATGTTTAAATGTAATTGACTACTAATGTAATTGTACTATGTAATTGATATAGAATCACGTTAAAATATATAAGGGGTAATATAAGCTTACTGGGAAGAATTAAAGTTGCATTATACATTAGAAAATGGTAAAACCATTACAACTAATTTCTAATTGCTTAGACATTACAATAAATAAGCAAACATTTATGTAATAGTGTTAAAGCATATAAAAATTAACACATACAAGATATTTAATATATTTCCTATCTCGTAGTATTTATTTTATTAATATTCTTATGGTGTATTTAACAAAACATACTCTTTTTTAAGTCTGTTAACTTAAAACGGTGGTTATAAAGAACAAAATCTTTTAAGGTTTATTGGCAACGGCAAAATTAGATATAGGTTATTTGGTGGAAGACTTAAGAAAAGTTTATCACCTAATCTTATTTAATTACAGTCAATAATGGAACCAAATATGACTTTTAAAGTTAAAAGTGGCCGAATTATATTATTCAGCACAGACCTCAGAATTTTAACAACTGTATGAGAATTAAAAACGTAATGAACTTCACGCAGTAGGGTTTATTATGCGAGGCATACATTATGTGGGGGTAACACTGCATTAAGGTCAACAAGTATAAACTAGGTCGCGGAAAATGAAGACATTTGTACATTTCATAAGTGTCACGTCTGTTAATAGACCTACTTTACTAGGTTATGTTTCCGAGATCTTTTATATTCTGTTGTGATTGTTAAGTACAAAAAGATTAAAAAGTTACATTAAATAAAATTTATCTTATCCTACGAATTTAATTTCTGTCTTCTATGATCACATTTATATAATAATGATTGGACTTTAATGTAATCATTCAAGTTATTTGTTGTACTTATGTTTATATTATGTATATTTCATTTATGTTGTGTATTTCAATTTATTTGTAATAGAATAGTAATATAGAGTTTAATAGCTTGAAAACTTAAGTAGTTTGAAACCTTTGTAAAATAATATATATATATATAAGACGTAAATTAAAACACAAAATGCTTGAATGTTTTGATTTATCAAATTAATTATAGAACGAACTTGCCTTATATTTCTTAGCTTCTTTTCTTTTACATTTAATGGAAGCAATGTTATCTTTTGGTCCTTCAATACAGTGATATAATTCGAGCGTACGAAGTTTAGGAATTTATAATTCATCCTTCTTCAAACGTTCCGAAATTAACAGTTATTATGTTACGAGACTCATTAGCTCTATAATACATTTTGCTAATCGGAAAGAAGTTTCTCTTTACGACAGAATTTAAATATGTAACTTTATAACCGAAAATTATTGTTAAGCATATACGAGGAAATAATGAAGTCAATTTGAGCTACAATTTATTTTTTAAAGAATGGAGCAAACGAGCGGCGGGCACTCCGAGGTACTCATCAACGCCCATTGACAACCGCAACACCAGAGGACCTGCAGATACGTTGCCGGCCTTTAAGAAAGGAATAGGCTTCTTGAAGGACCCTAAGTCGTACTGGTTTGGAAAAACCGCCGAGGACAGACCGTTCCACAAGGCAGCTGTGCGGGGCCGAAAATTCCGCGAGAAGCGCACAGTAGAGAAATGCCAGCCATCCAAGTGGTGAGGATGGAATCTGGTGGTCTGACGTGTCGTCCTATGACAGAACTCGGCGGCAGGTATCGTTCCAAACAGCTCTTCGGAGCACTCCCCGTTGTATATACGATAGAAAATACAGAGGGAACTGATGTCCCTCCGCAGGGCCAGAGAATCCAGCCGATCAGTGAGAGCTTGGTCGTCGACGATTGTATATGGTCAAATGGAAGAAGCTGGTATTGGGGTGCTCCCGCCCAGAGGTGCGAGCACTATTCCATGTAGGGCCACACTTGCGCCTTATACATTTGTAGGCGGTGGCCCGGCTGGCAAATACTGCATCGCCCTACTGAGCACGACTAGCTTTTTTGAGGCCAGCTTTTCCTTGTCTTCCAAGTGACCGCGAAGCTGAACGTCACTCCATATGTCAACGCCGAGAATACCTATTATTAATATTATTATTATTTTTAAGTAATAAACAAGCACATAGTTCACCTGATGGTAAGTAATTCTTGCAGCCCATGACATCGACATTCATTCTTGACGAGGAATCATAATGCAGAAGCGTTGTCACCCTTGACAACTGATATAGAATGCCTCGTCACCAGTAATAAAGGTCTCCGGATCCCTGCACTCACCAGAAGAAACACAGGAATATTATACTGCTATTTTACGCTGTTATTCTGTAAGGGCGTGGTTCTACCCCGATTGAGCTGATCCTTTCATTCTTCAGCCAGAAACAAACTGCAGTGTAGCTTTACCACTGCTAAAAATATAAGTATCCCTTGGTTGTTTATTCTAAAGACAAGAAGTGGCACGTTATCGAGAAGTACTATAATTTAAATGTATTATATTTTTTAATTTTGTAAATACTGTTTTCATTTATTAAAAGGAGGAAACAGGTCCAAGCTAACGCTTTTCCAAGTTTGCAGACCCCAATTCTAAAATCTCTGTATTATAATAAATTTTGTGTTAAGCTAAGAACTATATAAATGCAATCAATGTATTTAAAGTTTTAAGCTTATCGCCATTACTTAACAATTTTATCGAATATAGATTAAATAAATTATGTTATTGGCTTTGTGTTTTGCCCTTTTCGGAAAGATGTATTAAACCTCAAGTAAGTGGCCAGCATATCAACATCGGCGTAATACAGGCTTATGCACCAGCCGCCGACCAAAGCGATGAAGAAATAGAAGAATTGTACAAACAACTTGAAGAAATAATTAACAGTATAAAATCACAGGAGATACTAATAATAATGGGCATGGCCAAAGTCGGCAAAGGTACAGTGGGTTAAGTAGTTGGGGAATTTGGATACAGAAACGAAAAAGGCGACCGGTTAATTCAGTTTTCTGAAGAAATAGAATTAACAGTAACAAAAATATGGCATCAACACCCTCCACGACGTTATTACAAAAGGGTTTCCCCAAGAGACAATCCAGAACAGATAATAAGAAATCAAATATACTTTATATTAGTACCCTAAAGGCTTAGAAACTCAATATTAATGTAAAAACATATCCGGGAGCCGATGTTTGATCTAACCACAACCCTGTAGTAGCTAAGATTAAACTAAAATTGAAACAAAGTAAGAAATCAATAAAAGAGAAAAGGAATTTTGATAAAAACAAACTCAAGAATATAGATACAAAGAATAAAGTTTACGGTTAAGGACATTTAAATAATTAATTATGTAAGGTAATGGCCATAAAATCGATTGGAATGAACTAAATAATATAATACACTGCTAAAACACAACTAGTGTACTTCAAACAACCTAACCCCCATAAAAAATGGATTACTGAAGGGATATTAAATTTAATTGAAGAAAGGATATTACTAATAAACAGAGGTATAAAGAAGTAGATAACATTATTACACACAATAAGAGAAGAAAGAGATACATATCTGGAAAATAAGTGTGATGTAATAGAAATTCTGGCAGCTACACATGATAGTCTTAATCTACACAATAAAATAAAATACTTCACAAAACATACTGTTAGTAAACTATTCAATGATCAAAATAATTTGGTAATAGATAAAAATGAACAGGGCAGAATGTGGGAACAATAGATAGAAACATTATTTCATGACAAAAGAAACAGCTTCCAATTGGACACCATCGCGAGTAAGGAAGAACCACCAATAATAAAATCAGAAGTCATAAAGGAAATCCAGAGCCTTAAAACTGGCAAATCTATGGGAGCCGATAGTGTACCTATATGCAGAGATACTAAAATTAATTGATGATAACAATGTTAAGGTGATGGTTAGAATAATTAATTTAATATATAATACCAGAACAATACCTAAAGACTGGCTAAAATCTATTTTTCTACCTCTGCAGTGTCTACAGACTAACCAGTATTTTGAGTCATGCACTCAAAATCTTATTAAAGATTTTGAGTGAATCACAGCATCTACAACAAAATTGACAACGGTGAAACAAGCATGAACATAAAGCATGAACAAGATGAAAACCAGCAGAAAAAGTAGACAACTATAAGTACCTTGAATTGAATGAGAGATGGGATACAGAAATGGAGATACAGAAGGATGTAAAAAAAATCATGGACAGAGTAACAAATGAAACATTGCTTAGTAAAATGAAATAAAAAATGGAATAGAAAGTGATACTCACCGTTAAAACGAGAAAAACGGCATATTTTGGACGTATATATCGAAATACCAAATACGCCAACGTAAAAAATATTATAGAGGGAAAAATTAATTATTAAAGGAAGAAGAGGTAGAGGAAAACCCAGAACAACATAGTGGGGTAATATCAGATAAGGGCCGATGTTAAAGTTGCTCAGTAGAGTAGCGAAAAATAAGCATGACTACCACATGATGATCGCTGACATCCGCTAGGATATAGCACGATAATAAAATAGCTTGAATGGACTTTAGCATAAATGTGCTATTTAAAACTATATTTTTTTACTTAGATAAATGATCAAAGCGGTAACACAATGTCGGAATCTTTAGTCATGAATACGAATCTTGCTTCGGGTACCGATCATTTTTTGATTTTCTAATTATTACGTATGTATACCATATAATTGCATAACCATTTTAGACAACAACTTCCAGTAAATTAAAATTTTGATTTTTGTCAGATTTTTGTCAATGAATATGTACAAAATTACATAAGTCTAAGTACAAATTAATGGTGCCAGAAGTATTAACTGTCACATTACTATTTTAAGTGGAATTAGACCTTGTATTATAGTTATGTAATGTGCAAACGACATTCAACCTAAAGCAATTTCGTTGTTGACTATAGTACGTACAAAAAATAACATCCCTGTCCTGTAGATTACAAAGTGGGCAATAAGGACAAATATACAATCATGAACAAAATGCCAATCTTCCTGGAAGGAAGGTAATCCTGCACTAGTGATAGACAGTGGACTAGACTCATCGATTCAAACTTGCAATATTAGAGCGTCGAGTGGCACGCAGTCCGCATTTTAATACAATCCTGGCCGGTAAATGTAAGCCTGATTAAATATTCTGTCTAAACCTGTTAAGAAGAGTGTTTTGGACCATCGCTCCAAGTCATAAGGAATCCTGTTATAAGGAAGCCTAATTTGGACACTTAGACTTGAAAGGATAAAAAGCCTCGTGCTTTCTCCATGTGTATGATAAATATCTGTCAATACTCTTAGATACTTAATCATTTTAGGATTTATCCTGAAAAAAGCCCAGACATTTGTAAAACTGTTTGTAAAAAATTAATCTTGTTCTTCATATATGTATATAAACATTAATAATTTTCGCCATCACATCTAGACCTCGTGATATCCTAATAAGACCTTTAAGTAAAACTGTTCACGGTGCTATTGCGCCACTATCTGGTCTGTGCAGATTTTAATATGTATTGTAAACAGTGATAAGTGAATAAATACTTTATAAATAAACTGTATAGTAATTATTGTGGTTAATATCTAGTGATGACGTCTATTGGGATGACACTGTACGCAGGTCATCATTATTTTTCTCAGACGCCCCTCCAGCGCAATATTCCGAGGCAGATCTTCTAAGAAGTACCGGTTTTTTGGGAGTACTTCATAGGAAAAATCTATGTCCTGAGTTTCAACAGTTTGAAGGAGACTCGAAGTAGAGCCGGCTCACCATATATCCTAAATATACTTGATCATCTGGCATGCTACTGCGACGTGCGTGACCACCATTTCTTGGGAATGGACACTTATTACGCCAACTCTGCTTAATAAGCCAAAAAAGTTCGTTCTTTATTACGACGATTTCAATTAAATTTGAAACCAGTTTAAAAAAGAATTATCTCTTACACAACTAAGATACTGAAATTATGACGTCAATTTTAACAGAGATGATAATTGGTACTGTTTACCAGAATAAGTGACTTAACTAACCTGGTTTAATTTTTATATGTGATTAATCGATTTACATTAATTCAATTAGTGTAAGCTACAAAAATATTATCAACAAATGTATATATTGGAGACGTTTGTATGAATATGCCAAGAAATATATATATATGTTTTTAAATAAATTAATGGCCAACAAAAACTCATATCTTAATTGTTGTGTTCCATACGATGAAAATCGTATCCCTTATCAAGTTGGGATCAACTAGATATGGTGCATGTATCTGTCTCTATCTATCTATATCTGTGTACCCCAATTAGGTAAAAAAACTTGAGGATTTGGATTATAAAATAGGCATAAGAGAAAATAAACGAGCAAATATCATCCTTACCTGGAAAGGAGATCACCCTCTTCTAGTGATCCAGTGGCGCAGGCTCATGAATACAAACTTGCCATATCGACGATCTAAGTCTCTTACCTTACATAATCATTTCGACACGGATTCCAAGGATAATTCGCGAAGCTATATATATTAAAAATATCCTTATTTCAAAAGAGTAGAGTGCTCGGGCTGGGATCCTATGATAAAATTAAATCCCAAGTCACTTCATTACCTTAAGATACTGTGAGCGCCTTTTGCGTGGATTGGACTGAAAATTATTAATCAAAAGCTGACGGTACTCCAGTTAACTCGGGCTAACGTCAGTTTATTGTGAGACTAGGAATTTAAAAAAAAAGTAGTAGTAGAGACAATTGTTGAAAAACTGTACTAAATAAATAATTCATATATATTTTAGCATAAGAGATTATTTTTTTAGAATCTCTAATTTAAGTGCAGTTTTAAGTGCTTGTCTATCTAGATTTGAATCATCTTCCGGTGATGGTGTAATGGCGATATGGTTTAATTGTGAATCTATGGTTTTGTATTACAGTAAAGTCTATGATAAAATTATTGTAGTTTTTGTAAGATTTAATGAGGCAGATAGATTGTCTCTATGAAATGTACTACCCATTTACCAGTGATTGACTCTTCGCGTTTATTCCTTTATCATACAAAGCAACGCTGATTTATGAAGGTATTCTGCCGTATGCACGGTTCCTTCCTAGTTGTGTTGACTCAACCTGCAGTATAGAGAGAGAGAGAGAGAGAGATTACAGGTGCAGCATAGCTTTACCTCCTAATAATCTAACAATCATAGTATTGATATACATATAATCTCTAATTTTAACGGGCCACTAAAAACGAAAAAATGTATCAAAGAATAATGTGTAAAAGAAGAAAAAA
The DNA here is from genome assembly GCA_029286865.1 of Teinopalpus imperialis. Classification (NCBI taxonomy): domain Eukaryota; kingdom Metazoa; phylum Arthropoda; class Insecta; order Lepidoptera; family Papilionidae; genus Teinopalpus; species Teinopalpus imperialis. The sequence continues at coordinate 4,124,872 of JAGSMU010000039.1, forward strand.
ATTTAAAATAGAACTCATAGGCGACGAGAAAAGTCATAAGCATAAGGACTTATTTTGATTTTTCTTTTAGGTAATGAAAACAAAATAATCAATCTTACTCCAAAATAATTCCTCTTAGATTTCAGTTTGATTAACATCCCTTTATATGTGAAGAGGATTTAAATTGATGAAAGGGGCGATTAGTTAACAAAAATCTGGAATCTGTTTCGAACATTCGAAATCCTCTTACGAGTTACCTATTTAAAATTAGATCGACGACATAATACAAATTAAATAGAACTCTTACACATAAATAAATGAAATATTTCTTTTGTAATTTATTTTTAATCCTCTTATTTTCTTTCGTATAAATAATAACTTATGCTATATGGTGGTACGTATTGTGTTTAAATAATTATTTATTTCGCTTGGAAACAATACAGAGGACGCCATTGGCACTTTAAGTGGTAAATGATTAAGTAAAAAATATATGGACTACGTATACAACACGAAACCCCAATACCCTATATGGTTTAGGTTGCGATCTGCGAAACTACACGACGTTCCAATGCACTATTCGACTTCTCTCATGAACTGACTCCATGCACATGCATTGTAAGAGTTTTTTTTTAGTAATGCTAATACAATTGTTAATGTTATATTTAAAATAATATGAAGAACACAAATGCTGGTGTCCCTAAATAATGGATAATATTTGAGCTGCTTGTTCATTTTATAAATCAAAAAGTGGGAGAGCTACGCTGCATTTTATTACTAGTTGCAGAATTAATGGGTTACCTCGACCAAGGTAGGACCACGCCCTCACATAATACCAACGTAAAATAGCAGCATAATGCTGTTTTGTGTCGTCTGGTGAGTATTGGAATCCGGAGACCTTTATTACTGGTGGCGAGGCATTTCATCTCAGTCGTCAAGTGTGACAACGCATCTGCGTTATGATATAAAGTTTCGTGTTAAATAGCTTATCGGCTAGAATAGCAATTACCTATTAATTTAAATACATAATATATTTTTTTTTATATGTCAAACTAGCAATCGAAAGGTAATCTATTATTTACGGAATACCCAGTATATGTTCGCACGTGTTTTATACTGACTAGGGTAGACGGAGGTAACAACTAATGCTAGTTTCTTACCTCAAGCTTTTTTAAGACCCAAACGTGACTAGGCCAGCTTTTGTAAATAAGAAAAAATGTCAGTAGGTAATGGTTTGTTCTTAAGATTTGTAGAAATGGAAATTCATGGAATGACCAGTATGATTTGAAAAATCGAGTGCTATGCCGTTTTTCTATGTGAGCGCTGCCGTGTGAGCATTTACTATGAAACCTTTCAATCTTAGTGTTTATATAAAAGCTCTCTTGCTAAAAGTGGCCATCAGCCCGAACAAAAAGCGTATCTGCCCTTAACACACACCTCTATAGTTTTTAAATTTCGTCATTATGATATGGGCTTATAATGAAGCGTCAATAGAACTGACTGTTCCCGAATGAGTTACTTAGCATCTTTAAAGTATACTTATCAATTTTAACTATATATATACATATATATGTATACATTTTAATCATATCGCTTATGTGTATTTACTTTAAGTTTTTTCTATTGAATTGAGGGTGATAAACGAGCACAGTTCACTGATAATAGGTGAACCCTGTGATCCATGGCAGGAGTTATATCGTAAGTGCATTATCACCCCTGACCAACGAGATGGAAAGACTCATCAAGATTAATAAGGTTTCCTCCCGGATCCCTATACTCACCAGTCGAAACACAGCAGCGTTATACTACTATTTTATCCTGGTATTCCCATTTTTTTTTTGTTCTGGTTCACCGACATAGTGACATATCGGTGCTACGTGCAGTCACCGTGGAATCCTGAAACTATGCATATGGCTACGTGTTTGACTCTTGCTACATAAAGTAATTTCCTCCATTCGATAGATCCGATTTATCGGTATCGATAGTCTTTGAAGAAAAAATGATATCAAGTTAAACCGACGTAATCTAGTGGTACACGGAGAAAAAAATGATCCGTCGTAGCCTTCATGGATAATATAGCACACTAGACAAACAGTTGTCGATAGTGAATATAGGTTCATTAAAGGCCGTGCTTAAGTTATTATTATACCTTCTATTAAAAAATGGTATATTCAATTCTTTGTATACACAAAAATATATATGAAAAATATATATAATAGATATACTAAAAATAATATGGATATAATAAAAAGAGTACAAAATGAACAGAAGTGAATTTGTAATTAATACACATCTATTGTAATTTTAAAGGATTTAAATACTTTATGCTACATATAACAGTTATTATTGATGTCTGACAGTTATTTAGTTAAAAAGTTTTATATTATATATATATATATATATATATATATATATATATATATATATACATACATATAAATTGGTTATTTTATTATTATACAATTATTTTGTATTTAAAACTATTATTATGTAATTTACCTACAAACTATTCACTGAACATTTCTACAATATAAGATGATAAATGTCCAATTTATTCGAGTACTCTGGAACGTATCTCGAGCCCTGACACGAAACACATGGCCAAGACACTCTAGATTTAATCATTGATAATCGTGTTCATAAAATTGAAACTGGCATTATAAAATAGCATTTCAAAAAGTAGGTTGTACATTTAACTTCATTGCTGTGTTAATAAAATATTATATTATATATCGAACCTCCCGTATGGATCATCGTCCCGCAAATATCAGACCACTTGCCACTCAATTAACCTTTCCATTGGTTAAATATTTAAATATACTAAAATAATTACTTAATTTTTAATCTTATCACAAAATTCTACTCGGAAAAAATCTTTTTTGAAAAGCTATAAGAAGCAGACGCCTCTTTAATATTAGCATCATTTTCTATTCAGTTTGAATTTTGTCAGAGAACGTTTGCTTTGACATTTTAATAGCGTGATTAGTTCAGATATTTATTGCACGTTTACTCTGTTTTAAATAGTAAATGTTTTTAGTTTAAAATAGGAGTAATATGAAATAAAATAAAATAGTACCTGTTAGTGTTACCGTATCAACCATATATTATTGTTGGATAACTAGTTTATGATTATTTAGATTAACACTATCAAACATATATTCAAAATATTCATGTTAATATTTCTATTAATGATTCTATTGTATAGATCAGTATCTGGATGAACTTGAATTAAGATCTAATTCCACGAACATGTCATGCTGGAATCGATTGCAGTAAAAGGAAATGCTGCTGAAGTTGTTCAGGAATTTATATACTTTGGGGAAATTTTGCAGTGGGTAAGAACGACTTAAAGAAAGAGATCACTAGAAGAATACAGTCAATTTTGTCGAGTTTCTAGGAACTTATTCTTAACAAACTACTTTCGTCACGACGCACTTGGCTGAAACGTGGACTATACGAATCATTCAGCAAGCTACGGAAAGGGTCATTTTTCCAAAAGAATCGAATCCGGAACGAGGAGATCCGACACAGAATAAATATCAACATCGGACTAGCAATCTGTTTCAAAGTTTTATTATTCATCAGTAATTCATGATAAATCACTCTCAAATATCAAATTTCATTTTTATTATATTCTTGTGTACACCATCTGTGATCTTAAATTTAAACATTTTCAAGCTATCGGTACGTTTCTTAAAAATATATCCGATACTCATTTCTCATACTTGAAATAAAATGTAATATACTTTTCAGCGAAGTAGAAAAATAAAGAGTTGCGTTCGCTTTCAGTTTACATTCAATATTTAACACTTAGAATACACACTCTAGAATTTTTATTTATATATATTTGGTGTTTATACCGATTGAGGTGAAACGACGTTCAGGGTCAGGGGTTATTTATATTTAGTAAATTATTAATATTATCGAATTGCAGTAACATAATATTTGGTTGAGGTTATATTTTTAGAACATAGTTTTTCGTTATTTATAGCACTGTCGATCAATGTTTGGTGATGGGCTAGACATTTAATTCCCTCAACCTGAATAGAAGATTAATGGACATGGCTTTTAGAAAACTCGACTAAAATATATGTATGCATATATTTTTAGACACGGTTGCGACTCAGTACTATTGTTGGTCTCATTTTTGGCGAATATAAAAAATAACTCTTAAGCGTTTTTAAATAACCTTGAATAAATTACACTCTTGTTCAATGATTTTTTTTGGGGTAAATAAATTTAGTAATCTATAAGGGGGTATAATCGATGTTAGTGGTTAATAATGCGAACTGTTATACGGGAAACATCACTAAGGTTTTAAAAAAAAAAAGTTTTTATAAGCTAAAAGTAAACTTTATATTTAGAAATGGAATTTGGTACAAACTTGAAAACAGAGTGACTTAATATAATCATAGAAGAGGTCCAACCTGAACCAGAGTCTAAGGATGGCTAACTCATCGTCTTTTCTGTCTATGCTCGATTCAGTATCAGTACTGCTGACTAATTTCGCAGGTATAGAACTCGGAACGTATTATCTTACACTTATCTAGGGTATCTAAATTACAAAAATGTATCTTATTAGTAGAAATAGCAGTATATGAAATCGTTGGTATAATCATGCAAATACATTGGGGTCCTTATTGCTATGGGGAGTAGGTAATGCTAAGTTATATAAGTTGAACTCATCACAAGGGTATTTGTAGAATAAACATAATTTTACTCTTAAAATAATAACATATTACATTGCTTATACTTAAAATTAGATGATTTTTTTCTAAACTCATTTAGATTGGTAGCAGGTAAGTGTCGTTCATTATTTACTAGTACTATATAAATGAATGTTTTCTAAACTAATTTGGATTAGTATTCCAGTGCCTCCAGGTAAGTGTATGTATATATAGTGTGTAATAAGGCTGAGTAGGAGTGAGTATGTTAGGATGAAGAATGTTTTGATGACGTAGTAGCGAGCTTTCCAGGTTGGTAAATAAGGAGTGGGCTTTTGTTTCGGATATTAGAATATTTGATAGTTGAATAGAAAAATTATTTGTTTGATTTATGAGTTTATTAATTTCGTCATTAATAACATGCTCATAAATTTTTAATTTATTTATAGTCTGTTTAAATGAGGTGGAGGTTCTAAGACATCAACTTTTAAAAACAATACAATATCAATATTTTGCACTGGTTCAGTCTCTCTTAACTTACTGAATTTCAATATGGGAGGTGCTTCTAAAATTATTTTGAAAAATTAGAAAGAGCACAGAGAGGGGTTCTTAAAGTAATGCTTTTATAGGAAAAAGGGAGCAAACGAGCGGTGGGAACACCGAGGTGCCAATCGACGCCCATGGACAACCGCAACACCAGAGGAACTGCAGATGCTATGCCAGCCTTTAAGAAAGAAATAGGCTCGCTTCTTGACGGACCCTAAGTCGTACTGGTTTGGAAAAACTGCCGAGGACACAAGGCAACTATGCGGGGCAGAAAATTCCGCGAGAAGCGCACAGTAGAGGAATGCCAGCCATCCACGTAGTAAGGATGGAATCTAGTGGCCTGTCGTGTCGTCCGATGACGGAACTCGGCGGAATCGTGTCAAACAGCTCTTCGGAGCACTCCCCGTGGTATATACGATAGAAAATGCAGAGGGAACTGATAATCCCTCCGCAGGGCAGGGCCAGAGAATCCAGCTGATCAGTGGGAGCTCGGTTGTCGACGATTCGAGCCGCACTCCGTTGTATGCGGTTAAATCGAAGAAGCTGGTGTTGGGGTGCGCCCAGAAGTGCGAGCAGTATTCCATGTGGGGCCGCACTTGCGCCTTATACAGTTGTAGGTGGTGGCCCAGCTGGAAATACTGCTTCGCCCTACTGAGCACGCCCAGCTTGAGCTTGTCTTCCATGTGACCGCGAAACGGAACTTCACTCGATATTTCAACGCCAAGAATACCGATACTGGCTGAGGCAACCAGGGTAGTGTTCTCAAAGTGGAGATTTACGATGAAGGGATCTTTTTTAGCAGTAAAAGCAGTCTGCGGCTTTCGCAGTTTGTATCTTTTTGGGATTGAAATCGACAAGTTTTTGTCAACCCTAATCCGAGACTTCATCCAAAAGGGTCTCAAGTTCAGACACAAGATTGGTCCGGTTCTCATCGGCAGTAGCCCGAAAAACATTAGCGCGGGCCGTATACAATGCATCACCGTCTGCTGAAGAAACGATGAGGTGTAACACACTGATTTTGATACTGAGGAGGCCGTTTAACGAAAAAAAAAATCCTCACCCACGGCAAATGTTACTGCTGAGTTCAAAGAATCAGGATCGCGACATCTATTTTTTTTTGATAAACGAGGGTTAAGCCCTGTTATGAATATGTGGAGAGCAAGGTCCTCCATAACAGCAACACGACTGCCAATTCTGCTTTCTTTTTGGTTGGAATCTATGGTAATCTCCGTTAGTAGTTTGAGAGATGATTCGACTTTGAGAGCCAATGATTGACAGATTCGGATACCCCTTGTTTAGGGTTCTGCAACTCTGATAAGAGATGAGTGTAATGCTTCTTTTCCCCGAACTGTTGTTTTAAGAAATCTATGAATTGCTCGAAGGAATCAAACTCCTTGATACTGCAGGTTGAGTCTGCTCTACCTTCTATTTGGCACAATATATATAATTGAATAAAATATTCTTCTGATATTTAGATGTAAGGTTATAAGCATTCTGGCAGTTTGAAATAAATGGATTCAATTTTTCACGGGACCCATCGAAAGATCTGATGAATTTTAAAAACACATTGAGCTCTATTTTCTTTTCAATTTCACTCAATCCAGACACTAACTTGGAAGCACTGTGTGTATCGTCTTTAGCTTCAGAATTTGACATGATGGAAATTATTCTAAATAATTATTACAATATGAAATGTCACCTCTATACTACTTTAGCAGACAAAGACGGACGGCTTATTTGTGATTAGCCGTAACACAGATAAGCTTTAATTGTAACAGAGAACGTTGCTACACGGAACAAGGTTACGATTACTTTCAAGACTTAGATATTGGTTAAACTAATATTTAGTTATGAAACTTATTTGAGATATTGAATTTAAACTGTGACTCCTAATAGAAATGAATATTAAATAGCTCCGAGTTCAACTTTAAAGGTGTGATTTCACCGTAGTAAAAGTTAACTGCTATGTATATACTATCACTCACAGAAATACTGCCAACACGATTGCAGGAAGCTGCATTCTATTACCCGTTCATCAAGAACCGCCTTTAGGATAATGGTACTGGATTTAGTACCGGTTTGATTTAGTAGCTTTTCTGCCTCTACTCGACTCAGAGTCTCAGGACTGCTGTCATATATATAGCTTAAGAGTGAGATTAAACCTTCTGCTAGCATGCACGGGGATATATATAACAGAATGCTAGAAGTAAGAACTAAAAATGAGAATGGAATGAAGATAACGTTACTTAATTAAAATATTTAATCATATAATATTGTCTTAGTCCTAAGGTAGCAAAATATCCTACGATAAATTCAAGTATCGACCGGTCGAAGAAATCATAAAATAAGACAAAGATATTGTCTCTCATTATTTACATTAGTTTACTCAGTAGTTACTTGACCCGCTTCCACGATGACCTTTAATTCTTCATTGTAAACTTGAGTTTCTAGAATTGTTGAAAAATATTTTTTTTTAATATTTAGAGATAAGAAATAGCCAGGTATACCTTTTCTTATTAGTTGAATACATTACTTTATAAGTTATTTTATGTAAATTAGAAAGAAATACATTAATAAAGGTAATTTTTATATTAATTGACAGAAAGTTATCTTTCATTTATCCTCATTTTATCATGTTTTTTATTATTTCTGCTTTCCAATTAAAACGGACAATTATCTTGAAATGAAATATTGAGATTCTTAAATGATTTAAGAAAAATCTTTAGAATTTTCTTCAATTAGGATCATTGAGTGGAAGCTCATTATTTTCGTATTATATTCTTGCTTAATTCGTTCATTATACGAAAATATTTATGATGGAAATTTAATTATAAACCACACATTAATATTTATTTCGTAGTTTAAAAAAAAAAAAAGTTAAATATATTTTAATTGTTATATAGACAATCACATTAAATTATACTATTTTGAGGATAGAGTTACGAGCGTTGTATCATGTGTAGATCATAGTGCTACATGCGTTAAGATCTACTCACAAAAATAGTAAATTATCAGTGTATATAATAAAGTGCACAATCAATATATATTTTTTAAATAAAGTTTATTGTTTAATTTCAATCATTTTTTAAGGTTATCATATAAATAATTGCTGAACATTGGCTACTCCTGAGATTATCATTCAGCAGAATCTTGTGCAGCAGCATCTGTCGTTATCCGGCAAACTTACATAGTTTTCTTTCATTTGGTAGCCATCTTATCTATTAGTCCTTAACGGTTATTTAGTTTGTATAGTTAGCCTATATATAAGAATTGAATGGAAAACGTACATTAGATAAAATCTTAAGAACTATATAAGAAGAACATGTAATATGCTAAAATCCTCCTTTGTCGTTAAAAAAAAATTAAACGTTTATTGGACGTAACGGCCTGTGCATGAACTTCAATTGTGAATTATTATTATTACTATTTTATCTTAATCAATCCTTAACGGTAACAAAGCATTACGATGCATGTTAATATCATGAGCCACAGTAATCAATTACTATAACGTCAAGTGTGTGCTTGTACAAGACTTTACAGCATACAAATCTTTTATTTATAGCTTTTTTGAAAATAGTGGTAGATCCACTCTGCATCTTTACCTGTAACATATTATAAATGGGTCGACTTAGCTGGAGAAGGAATACGCCTTCTCAAAATACCAGTTTAGAGGAAGCAATTGCAGGTAAAGAAGCATCCCACGTCAGTCCTGTTGTGCATTTTTGATCTTTGTTAAGGATGGAGTTCGTCACTTACCATCAGTTGTATTGAATCTTCCTTTGTCGCCTAAAATCCACCTTCAATTTAACATGTCTGAAAGTCAAAATATATATTTTTTAATTCATTTCTTATACATGCAAATATTCTCACAATGTTTTCCGTAAGTCTTGCTAGACTTACATAAATTAGTAACTTCATTGGCGATGACTCCAGCGTAATCAAGTTTTAATTTTAATTATACTGTTAATCAACATAACATATTTACAGCAATGAATATTTAAATATATAATTGAAACCAATTCAAACTTCGCATTGTCAAGGCCGGATCTTAGCCCAGATCTACGGACCCATTTACTTAAATAATGTTGTCGTCACTCCTACTGTTTGTTTAATGCAGACACGGACGGACGGACAAGAATTTCTTAATCCTCGACTGTCGATAAATAATCTGAATAAATCACTTGTAATCAGCGTTTTAATGTTGTGTGTTTTAATGTAATGTTTTTTTGTAATGCGTTCTTCACCAGGGATATGATGGTAATTACTAAAAATCGAGCTCTCCGTCTCGGGCAACCGCTAATATCAAGTACAAAATATCATGGCCTACGCTGTAATTAAAGTGATTATTGATGGTACAATTCTGATTTACGATGGTTTATCACAAATATGTTTAAAGTAGTAAACCTCTGATCCAGTGTAACCGGATTACGGTGCGCGGTTATGGTCATTCCGAGCTTCGAAAATCCGCAAGTAGCTTAAATTATTTCCCTTTTAATATATTCTCTATTCTTTTTTATATACCTCTACAGCTGGTAACAGTGATTCTTATAAAAGTGAAATGGATTTTTTGCTACTGAAGAAAGGATTTACAGCAATTTTAAAGATATTTAGAAATAAACAACTTACAGATAAACACAAAAATAAAACGGGGTAAGCATTGTTAATTTGTTTAAAAATTATTAGATCGCCACAGAATTCAATTTCATCCTCTTCATCTTAACGTTCCGCAATCCACCACAGTGCTTTTACATTACACTCACGAAGTTTGTTACCATACACATTCTATGCCAGTAGTTATCGTCCAATCTTGAGCTCCATGGGCAAAGTATACGAGAGGATTATTCTTAGGAAACTCAAAGAACACGTACTAGCCAAAAGATTACTTCGGATTTAGGAATACGCACTCTTGCGTTCAACAGGCCTTCCGCTTAACGCAACATATTCTTGCAGGCCTCACCCTCAAAAACCCAGTAGGTACTGGTGCACTATTATTCGATGTCGCAAAGGTATTTGATAAAGTCTGGCATAACGGTTTAATTTATAAACTATACTCGCAAAATATACCAGACAGGCTCGTGCACATCATAGGAGTCTTCTTGTAGAACCGCACTCTCTGATATCATATCGACAACACGCGCTCCTCAAGCCGGCCGCCCCTAGCGGGAGTCCCACGGGGCTCCGTTCTTTCACCCTTATTATTCTCACTTTACACAAGTGACATCCCAAAAGATCCGCAGGTCAGTCTCGCGCTTTTCGCAGACGATATCACCCTATATTATTCAAACGTACGCAAGGGCCGTATTACCATTCGTCTCCAAGCCGCAGTCAATCGCCTCGCCGTTTGGTTTCGGTTATGGAGAATCAAAATATACCCGGATAAAAGTGCAGCCGTCTTCTTCTGGAGAGGCACAGCCAACCCAATCTGCACGGCACCAGTAACTAGCCGTAGAAAGCTAGGACAAATTATGATCTTCAACCGACCAATCCCATGGGTAGAATCAATCAAATACCTAGGGGTCACCTTTGACTGAAAACCCAGTTTCCGTCCATATATCAGAAATGCGAGGAATAAGGCCGCGTTCGTCATGAGGCAGCTTTACCAGCTCATCTGCGCCAAAAGTAAAATGTTTCTAAGACATAAACTTCATTTATACACGTCCTGCGTAAGATCAATTATGGACTATGCCAGCGTCGTCTTCGCCCATGTAGCCATGGATAAATTATATATATATATATATATAATTTATATATAATAATATAATAATAAAGCGCTTTCGCACTCTAACCCGCTAGTGGTAAACGCCGCAACCTGCGAGCCGGTACCGAATCCGGCAACTAGGAACCGTAGATCCCGTCACGTCCACGACCACCCCGACTTCATGAGGGAGCCAAGCTCCAGTCCGTCCTCAGTGGACCCCGGACCATCACACACCGCCGACATCTCACCGCGTCAACCTCACTTTCGAGCGCGGTGTAAACTTCGTGACACCGTGTACACTAGATACACCGCGTGTCTGGCGGTTCTCACCACCCACAGCTTCCGATTGACCAGACAATAGGTGGCGTCCATCAGAGGCTAGGTCCGCATACCTATCCTCGGACGGTCAGTATATATCACCATCCATTCTCCACACTGGAGAATATTCCGATAGCTAAGAAACTAGGTACTTAGGTGGCATCCAGATAGGTACGTGATCAGAGCAGACCGACACGCTCAGTGTATGAGCGCTTTGGTGTAAGTAAGAGAACCAAACTCTCTAACCAGCTCACGGACCCCTCAGTTCCGTGAGCCCTGTGTCTGATGAAGCTGTAAGAGTCGCATAGGATAACAGCGTCAACATCAACAGAATCTAGACAAATGAACCAAACATTGAATAAGCTTATTTTAATACATCGGTGAAAACCACATCGATATTGGTTCAGCCATTGTTTCTGATTAGCGTGCACAAACGCATAAACAAACAAAAAATGTCTGTTTAGAATCTTATAATTATACGTATATAAGTTAAGGTTACTTTTTACTCTTTTAATGATAACCAACGTAAATAAACTAAAATAAACGAAATCATCTAAGTATGATGCCCACTGTAATAAAAACGCTGTAAACCTGTTTATAACTCGTGTTAAGGGCAATTTTGTTTTATCTCTTATTTTACTGTGAATTAGAAAATGGTGTGTAAGTTAAACCTTATTAAATAATCAAAGGACGGTAATTTTTTTAATACTTTGTTATATTAGTTCTCTCAAAATGATCTTTTGTATATTTATCGACATATAAAATATAATTAACAGAAGTCAAACAAAATATAATATTTTAATAAATAGTCAAATGTTTTTAATGTTCCATTTATATTTAGTGGAAGACATACGCTGCAGTATAAATGGGTCCTTTCGACCGGGCTAGGATAGCACCCTCACAGAATACCAGTGTAAAAGAGCAGCATAATGCTGCTGTATTTCGTATAGCGAGGAAAGGGATCCAGAGACCTTTATTACTTGCGACGAGGCATTCCATGTCAGTCCTTTAGGGTGACAACGCATTTGCATTATGATTCCTTGTCAAGGAATATAGAAGTCGTGGGCCGCAGAAATCCCTTACCATTAGGTGAACTGTGTACTCATTTGTTACTCTCAATTTAATATATATATATATATTATGTATTCACAATGACTTATCAAAATGTCTCCTTTCTAAGAATACTGCAAATGCGTAGTCTACCATATGAATACTGAATATTATACAAGGAACTAATTTTGTGAATCACAGATTGATTGATTATATATAACTAGTCAGAAAATTATTTCGGGAACTGCTGCGCTAGCCTGCCACGTTTAATATATATCGCTAAGTCATTTTTAGCTCATCGACTAACTTCCCTGTATACAATTTTAAATGGTTATTATTTATTTATTATTCCTACTACCAATCAAGGTGTTAAATATTAAATTTTAAACTCTTGCGTACAACAGAAATAATTATGTAAATCCGTCCATCAAAGTTTTCCTATGAATCTTGATCACAGACGATGTTTAGTAAAAGCAACCCTAGTAATACAGAGGTTAACTTTAATTATCTTCACTTTTAATTAATCTAAGTTTACGGATTTAATTGTCATAATTTTTAAATATTATAATTTTTGCTTATAAAATTAGAAAACGTGTTTAATATAATGTACATATTTCGCGTAAATATAAATCATTACAATTAGGTTCGTAATTGATATGTGATTTTATAGTGATATTTGAGCTTCAAACATAATGCATTAATTAAAACAACTTGTATTGCATTAGGGAAACTTAAAGCAAAAAAGATATTTAATTAGATAGCTGTTTTACGAATACTATCAGATAATAGTACTAAATTTCATTCTATCTTGAATATTAGAAGTACTTATTTATTAATTAATATTATCCCAAAACTAGTGAGATTGAAATTCATTTATCTTATACTATTAGAACTTATTTTAGTTAGTTCTATATACTCGCAAGCGATCCCTGCTTTTAAACCAACGGGATATACAAATGTAGCCAGACGATGATCGGAACGGTTGCACAAGAAATTAGAGTAACAGACGTGAACAGAGTGACCAGTAGAGACCACACATGCATCAACGACAAGGAATTAAGCAGTAATATTGTCACACATTCATGCTGAAATATTAAAAAAAAATCGTTATAGATAACCTATATTTACATTTGTTGTAAGAAATTAGAAAGTATTTCGAAAACGAATACAATAATATAATAAACAATATACTAAGCAACAAGTTATTTAATTTGTTGGTCCACGTATATTTTGTTACATTTTTAATTTCGATATAAAGTGGCAACACTCCTTTTGACAATTTTGTCTTTTACCATTATACATGATTATCATATCATATGTTAAATCAATAATACCAATGCATATACATCATAACGGTATGTAGCCTATGGGGCCAGGAATGCAATTTCTACTCGTAACTACTGTTAATTCACACATAATTATATGCTAACACACGCACACATAAAATAAAATTGTTCTATAAGATACTCAGACGATAAGGACCGAAAGTTTACAAAAAACATGACTACATCACACTTCATGCAATGAATCGTTGCGTTCGTCTGCAGTTTATAATTCTATGTATCGATCCAACGCAATGTGCCTTAAATTTTTTTTTGGCGTTATAAAAAGGTGGAGAAGTACGACTATTATTTATGGCATTTGGTTATAATTAACTAACTGCAGTTTATAACTTTTAAACAATTGGCAAAAAGTTTTATTCTTTGCTTGTTTTGTTATTTTTTTAAGAAGTTTAAATATAAATTGGAATGAGATTTCGACAACATAAAAATATATAATAATATATTGGCGGAGTATGAATAAGGTTTCAGCCAAGATTCGAAGAGATTATGTATTGCATACTAGACTATGTCTTTTGGTAAACGTAAAATTACCTATTTAATATGCAAACAATTATTAAACTGGAAACCTTAAACCTCTTTGCATTATAATTATTTGTGGAAATCTACAACAGGGACATCTTTAAAATATTGGTCAAAAAATATATTTATTATTTCTTTAATGATACTACTAGATATACCTATATCGTATCGTTATACGTTATATTCCGTTGAATAACGCGCCTATATAAAAAGAAATAATATGCATATATTCACTAGATCCGCCTAGTAAGTGGTTAATTTCATAATTGTTCTAATTGATTTGACTAGTTTTGTTTTGTACACAAAAATGTACGTTATGTAAGCAAAAAGTACACGAAATTATCAACTCTTATATGAATAACGCTATCATCGGGAAATATTGTAGTTATGTAACTTTGTTACGTAATATTTAACCTTGGTTATAGGTTAATATATTTTTATTTTTTAAACGCTTTTTCTTTTAATTGAGATTGGAGCTTTTATTTGTTTTTTAATACCGAGAACAAGAGGCTGATCTCAATTATTATCTTTCAATAACTTTTTTGCTGATATTATTTTAATTATTATAAGAAATTTAAAAAGAAATATTCACGTATATATTAAATACTCGTGAACGTTAAACCAAATTAGAAACTTAAAACTACAAAATCTTACTTTTCTGTATAAATAAAATGGAAAATCGAGGGCATATAACTTATTTTTTTCATTTTAATCAAAATTTTTTTGAACACTTGTTATTTACAAAAGATAAGTGTTTTCATAAATATATTGTTATAATATTTAAAAAATTAACATCATGGTTTTAAGTTCGATTACCCTTTTAAATCAATACATATAAATTATAGTTATATTACACCACCTAACTGGTATTAATTTGTATTTAATGCAAATAGTATAAAAGCCATCCAAGCATGAAGTATGTACAATTTATTCCCTTTTATTGTTGTATATTTCTCGTAACTAATACGTTAAACTAATAAATAATAAGTTAATAATTAAAATAATTATTTAAGCTGAAGATATTAAGTATCTTGGATCTCACGAGCTTATGGAAGGACAACACGTAGGTTCTAGATTCTCACGGGGTTGATGTCACCATCCGCATGATCCCCCTCTTTAAAGCCGAAATATAAAATGTGATCAAGTATGCTGATCTGGCAAGTACTAAATTATCATCTTGTAGGGTATGGAGTTCACTATCTTTATTCCGATAGTTGTATTGGTCTGATTCTGCTTCCGAAGAGCTTCGACCAACATCTAAAGAAGTTCTCGCTTAACATTTAGATTAAAGTTAGTAGAAGCAGTGGTTTTTGTGACTGCACGAATCGTGAGGAATTTTCTCTTTGTATCCGTGACTGTGGGTTGTTTGAGACATATGACGCTGTCGGTAGATACCATTCTATGTGTCTGTAATATGTTTAAAAGAACTATTTTGGGTAGGAATTTTTTAAAAATATTATATTTAAAAATGGAAAATAAATAAATAAGAAAAAATAAGTTTTTTCCTGGAGTAAACAGAACAATAATAATATTGCGGGTTAATGATTACAGACAACATGTCAAACAATGAATGTGTATAGTTTTGCTTAGTTTTCAAAAAACTGTGCCATCAGTCCATCAATCTTCCATTCACGTTGAGGGAATTAAACGTCTACCGTAGCTCCAAACATTGATCGACAGTACAATACGTTACGAAAAAATGACGTTAGGAAAATTTACCCTATTTCACACTCTTTTTCGTCAGATAATTATATACAATAATATACTTTATGTAATAGGCAATTCTGGCAATAGTTGACGTGTTAGGCTTTTTTAATATTTCAAACACAAATAGAAAATACTAATGTTTTGATTATGTGAACTTGATAAAATCGGTATGATTAATTGGAACACTATGGAATAAATATTTTTAAAAAGACGTATACCAGTAATCCCGTCACTAGGATCTATAATTTAAACTTTTAAGAGAAGATTAAAGAGTCTAAAAAACTTGATTGCAAAGAAGTTTTAACAACAGCAGAGACACGCTTCTGTCTATTTGCAATAGCAGCGGGTTGAATTGGCCGGGGAAAGAATACGCTCTCATAGAATACCAACACGTAAATAGTGGTATGACGTTTTTTTTAGTTAGTTTGTATGCATTTAGTACGGGGGATCTGGGCACCCAAAGACAGGTAAAAAGGTATACCATCTCACTCCTGGTTTTCAAGAGTATAGTAAGAGTATTCAAGGGTGACAAGAGAATCTTGACATGGAAGCTTAAACCACTGTTGAGAATGAATGTAAATGTCATGTGCTTTTGGGAACACATCTTAGGGCGCACCCAGCACCATTTTACTCCATCCGACCCGAATCCAACCCGATTTTTCTAATCAGCTTGATAAATTGGCTTCTATACGCCCTTCATCGCATTTATTACGAGGAGTGTTACTTCAAGAAAAGGGCTTTATCATTTCACTAAGGCCTGCAACGTTTGCATCTCCTCTGCTGTTGCGAAACTTCATGGGCGCCATGGTGGACCACTTACCTTCAGATGAGTTTCTACCACATTTGCCATTTCACATAGTTTTACAGTTGTTGACAACGGAAGAATGAAACTAAGACAGAAACCTACATAAAATTAAATACGTTTCCTGTTTTAAAATAACTATACATGTATATATATATATATACATGTATAGTGTTATTTATATATATATATATATATATATATATAGTTATTATACTACATAGGTATATTGATTCACATAACTGATTTAACTACAGAGTTTTCAACAGAACTGAAATATTTAATTAAAACAATGTCAGCTCATTATGCTTGTACGAATACATTAGCGAGCGCTAGGAAAGTTTTATTAATTTATTATATATCCTGCCTAAAACGTTCCTGAAATAACCATTCGTTGTGTTGCGATTTATTAGCACTAGAAGTTATAGTATTTCTTTATTGCTTTTTTATGAAACTAAGATTGATAAACGAGCATGATGTGCACTTACCATCAGGTGAACTACTTGCACGTTTGCCACATATTCTATAAAAAAAGCCCACATAAACACAAATTCAACATGCCCATCTTTTCTTCACCCAGATAACAAAAATGGAATGCCTCATTACTCGTTATTGGATATCCCGGGCTCTATACGAACACGTTGATTGTCATATCATAGAAATTGAACTTTCCGTTTAGGCCACATCAACCACCGGTGGATAACCGTGTAAAATAGGTCCAGAAACTCAAAAAACTATATTCTCCCGTTTAGTCACTGAAATTGGAAAAAGTATCTTTAACTGCATTAAAATAACATGACCCTATTATAATTACACATCAGTATCAAGTTAATTTCAATCTGTTAGTGCGCTTCCCATTCATATATTGCAACACAAAGCAACGTGCGAGGCCTCAGGGGGATTCCCTCAAAACTTTGCTTGCCGCTCAACGTGTTAAATGATACGTTATGTAATGTTGGTTTATTATGTGGGTGTGGTAAGTTCTTCCCGAGTTGATCCGACTCTAGTATAGCTAGAAATTAGCCGCAGCGTCGCAGCGTCTCTATACCACTTTTTAACCTGGGAATTGATTTAGTCCGATTGAGCTGACCTAAAGTTCTGTAGCAGAAATAGATCGATGGTTGGTCAGAGGAAACACTTACCGTCTGGTAGACTGTGTACTCGTTTATCACCTCACAATGTCAACAAATGACATACATTTGATGTCTCATCTAAATAGGTCTGATGGTGTTAATTGCTTACCTAAAAGCAATTTACATTGACACATTAACTATGTACGTCTGCGTTCGTATAATCGCAACCCACAAACAGAATATTTTATGAGATATTTCGCATACTATTCGAGCAATTTTCCTCACACGTGGGACCGTCACTAGATTATATGGTCAAAGATCATGAATTATTTCCGGCAATTAAAATCTAAATAAAGTATTAAAAATTTATATGAATATACTTGAATAAGTATTGATCAGATTACCTAGGCAGGTAAGTACCTACTACTTACATTGAATATAATCAAAGAAAGTTCGTTGCTAGTCGAATATCTTAAAATCTCCTCATTAATTTTATGCGATATTATAAGTTATACGATACTGAAATTACTAGATTAATTCTGAGAAGCCTTATTGTATATATAAAAGTTACTTTTACTTATTTGTTAGTTGTAATCGCTTGTTTTTCTGATGATAATTATGTTAATTTGCTTAAACTTGGAGTGATAAAATCGTATCAGAGTCCGTCGTATTCACCTATGTACCTGAGTATATATAAATGATAAATTAAGATCTGGAAAGCCGAATAAACTTAAGATTTTATTATAAGAAGAAATTATTTATTTCATTTTGAATTTACTTTATTTTTATTAGGAAGTTTAGAATTTCTTCGACCTTGCTCGTATCTACGTGTAAGCGTTTAGAGAAGATTACACTACAAAGTATTTAAGTTGGTTACAAAATGAAAAATATGTTGCTTTCTTACGAAAACGAGTTGCCAGCCATACACAGTATGTTGACGGTAGATAGCCATGCGCGTGCGTCGTTACCTACTTTTCTATGTGAAATTCGAAGAAAGAAGATATCGTGATTTGTAGTCTAATTCATGGCTTGAATTTGAGAAATAAGAAATTCAGAATATTTTTTGGTTAAAGATCGTCTTGTATATTTTGTCAGGATTTTCGATCGTTACTTGTGCCGGTTGCCATCCCACTTCTGATGATGAATATTAGAATTTAGGGTTTTGTTATCCTTCCAAGTTAACCATAACCATATTGAGAGGCTTGAAATAACACCACAATAGATTGCATATCTACAGATATGCAATCTAATAAGGTGTTATTTTTTTATTATTTCGCTTTCACGAAATATTAAAGAAGGCTTATTCAGCAAGCATTTAAGTTCGATTGCAAGAGTGATGTTGATTCCACTATGGCTGGAGTAAAAGTAACGTGACGCAAGCATGCGACCTCGTTGACAGTTGTCAAATTAAATTGCGATCCGATCTTGCACACGCCCCGACAGTATATTCATTCAATTCCTATAAAATCTTTTATACTCATTTACATACAATTTCTACAACTACAACTTTTCAACCTGTTACAATGTTAATTTATATCAGGATATTAGTTATCACGTATTCATTTTAATAGGCTTGCTTTAAATGCTTCGGCTAGTGCTTAAATTGTTAGTTAACTATTTACGTTAATTTGTTTCAACTTATGAAATAAGGCCACAAATAAATATTTCTTGGTTCAAAGAAACCGATTCAAATAAAGAAAAGAAAATAATTTTTTGGAAAATCAAAATAGGTTAATATTACTTCTTGTAAATTTTACTATTAACTTATTTGAATACGATTTCTTTTTCAGTTATCGACAGTGTTCAGTTTTCTCCGAGTTGATTTCTTTTTAAGGTTTTTTTTATATTTTTAATATTTGTGATTCATCCCTTAAAAGTAAAAATTGAAGAAAATATTCTTTTTAATATTAACTAAACCAAAAACCCACAATTAATAAATTTTTTGATGTTTTTGATCTATTGTTTTTTTCTGTTCTCACTATCATACAAAATACACGCTAAAAGAACAGCTACAGCTGTAGCTCTCTGGGTGGAATTAAAATATATTAATAAATTTTAAAATGGAAAACATACCCTATATTTTTAGAAAAATAAGTATAATTTTTTATTTGAAATACACTATTTTTGTAAGTTCTGGTATAGAAGTAAGGTTTAATTGTAAGCAAATAAATAAATAATAACTAATGTGCGGTCTAAGAATTCATTCATGTAAATTAGGTACATTCAAATTTGGCTCAGAAACTTATGTAAATGAAGGCTAACTGCGCGTCGACCCATACCGTAACGTTCCATCACAGAAAGTCCGACTATTACTGGCCTATGTTGTTACTACCACAATTTTCAGAACTATCTTGAAATTTAATAAGCAATTGAAATGTTTCAATATTAAATTCTGTAATATAATATAATTCTTCTAACTCTGTTATATAAAACTATATCTAAAATGTTTACTTTAATTAAAAACACCTAACACTGACGCCTGTACTCCCTTGGGTGGCATGCAAAGCTATACTATCTTTACTTGACTACTTTATTCTATCTCTAGTAGATATATCTTCCACGCAACAATTAGAGGATCAGAATATGAACAATATTGTCTTGTCAGCAAAGCAACTACCAAATAACCAAGTCGACTTGCCTTTCTTTTTACAAGCCTAAAGGAGATAAAGGGTAAATGTGATCATGATCTATAAATATTAACGATAAAAATATGTTTGTAAACGAACTAAGAAACTAGCACTTAATTAACTGAAATAACAATAATATTGTTGTAACTTTTAGTTTTGTAAGAGATTTATATTAATTAAACATTCTCATGCTTAAGATGATAATACCTTCGCAGTAGACGAAATTTAGTTGTAACCTGCTTCAAAGTTACATTAATGAGACGTTTAAAATGTTAGTACATGTATCAATCTTGCAAGCATGTAAAACATTGGTTGTGGTATTTATTTTGGAATATTCATGTGGTTATAGAATAAAGGTGAGCTCATCTTTGTTCTGAGTGGACAATTCATAGGTAATTTAAAATAATTGATGCACATCCCACGCATTCAAATCTCTATGTCCAAAAGGAAAACCGCTATTTATGAAGTGATAATGTTCTCCTAGTCAATTTCTCGACTCGTCGTTTCCTTCTCTAGTCCAATTAAATACATGCGCAATAAGACTTGAATAAGATTCAGATGCACTATCGGGGAACACATTCATCCATCCAACTACTAGACTATTTAAAGTTACGAAAAAGAACAAAGACTATAATTCTAGAGTACCATTAGATTTTCTTTTTATGTTAATATATAAATTACATACGTCTATTTGTAAATATTTTTATAAACTTTGATAAGTATTTCATTTGATATGGCAAAATTCAGCAATAGACCGGATACAGTCAGTCTTGGTGCTGATAACATTACATTTATTTTACAATATTGTGTTCTACGAATCGGTATGTATAGTTAATTGCTACTTGTAGTCTGATATACCCGTGATGTTGAATAATCATTTTTAGGTAGACATTGATTTAGATCATAACACAAATGACGCCAAAAAATATATTAAAATTCTGTGTATTTACCTGTGAGAACGTGATGAAGCAGCAATTGACGCGATTTACAATCAATTTTCCTAATCTTTTACAATCACTGAATACTGAAACACATGTGATAACTTGAATTTGATTTTATTCTATAAGCGCTTTATCCTTTATTTCCACTTAACATAGAAAATTATCACGTGTATTGAATTAAATAAAAAATCAATAAAAAAAATATCACTTAATGATGTTAAGAATTAATGTATCGATATCGAAGAATTGAAAAGAGTAAATTCTTTTATTATAGACCACCTAAATTTCGTTTCTACCATAAATTGAAGTCAAATCATCATTATTATCATCAGCATCTCAGGTCATAATTACTCTACTGCTTAACACAGGCTTCTTTAACACATCTGTAAGATTTTCAGAATCTAGTGGACATCCGCAGAAAAACAAAGGTGATCGTCATAATTAAACAAGGTAATGCGGGGATGTTACGAATAGCTCTTGTGTTGATATACTAACATATATGATTATTTATAAACTAGGCTATGTTCTGGAGTGGCAAATTTGTTTTGGCAAACGTCAAATTCTTTTTATAAATCATTATAGATTAATAGTCCAGATTTTATGTTAAGTTTGTTCTTCGTTCGAATGTCTACGCGGATACTTACAATTTATATTATCACATAGCCTAGAAAGTCTAAAATAAACAAATAACTATTATTTTTGCAACTTAGCGAACTACTAAATTTCATAATATTGTTGGTGGTTTTGAGGGTAATTAAATGAAAATATTACTGAATGATGCGACGAAGATCAGTGAATAAATGATATAGATTTCTCACAAAGGTGATTACTATTGTAGTTGTGTTTGTATGTGGAAGGGATGATTGAGGATAATGCAGCAAAAAAATAACGTGAAAGTATAAAAGGGAAAACTGTAATCTACTTCTTGAACTAGATTACACTTTTCCGTTTTTCTTGTTCTCTTTTTAGTTATTCCTTTTTTGTTTGCTCATAAGAATTCTTTGGGAAAACTAATTATAGTATTGTGCTGCCCGTGTAACTTTAGCCTTATATTATTTTACCCCGTAAATTACTAGAATTTCACTTTACAATTATTATTCAAGAATTTTATTCATAATATTCATATGCTTTTTAAGTTCGATTCAATATTGTTATAAAGGTTTACCTTAAAATCTGTGTAAGCATAAATACATACTAGTCTAGAAGTTCCCCAAGAATATTATTATTATTTCAATATATGACTATTATACTATTATATTATATTACTTTTTATAGATCAGAATTAGACGTACCTACATATTCAAACATACGAACACGAGTGCTTTCACCGAAGCTAGTTTATCACAGCTAATTGTTATCCGTTACATGAGCATTATCTAAGAGCTTTTAATTCAAGGTATGCGTGCAAAACAATCGTCAAAAAAAACCACGTACCGGCACCAATGAAGCCTTTCAGGTGCTTATTTAACATTTGCTCAGCGGTGAAGGATACGTTGTGATGAAACCTGTATGTTTAAGAAATAAAAAAAAAAGTTTCAAAGGAAAGTGAAATCGTCCAACACGCAGCGGAGCCGCGTACCAACACCTTATTTAGGTAGAAGGCTTATAGAAGCCCAATAGTATGATAGGCCGTTAATTTACTGTTACATTCCATTGGGTAAGTATATAAATAATTGATAAACGTATTATTCCAAATTTATATCCACAGTTTTTTTAATGGATGACGGGTGACGAGTGAACTCACCCTATAATTAGTGATTTCAGTGGCCCATGACACTCACATTTCTCCTCGATATGCCATTTATGCAGATACATTGTCATCTTTGATGACACCCTTATGGGCTAAGATAGAATTCCTCGTCGTCATTAACACAGCAGCGAAATGCCACTGTTTAACGCTGATACTCTGTGAGGTGTGATCCGTTAATATATTTGTTTCATCATAGTGAATGTAAATTACGTGGTAGATAGACGCTGAGTCTGAAAACTAGCTATGAGCCCACCCGGGAAAGACCCATTTTTCAAAGAATATCAGGGTAAAATAACAGATTAAAGTTTTTCCTACGATGAATGAAGCAAACAGGAGAACCAGTGTTTGTAACGAGTCATTCTATTTTAATCGTTCCTCTCTATAGCCTTTTTTTACTAACAGGATACACATATGAATATGACAAATGCTTCGACCTTCCACCCGACTATACAGTTTATATTATACTGGAAAGATATTTTTAAATATTAATTTAATCATTGAGTTTAATGCTTAATACATTTAAAAAAAATGCTACCTTATGTTTTATATTACTTTAACATCGAATTAGGATATCAATAACAGATGATTTACCTTTAGCAATGGTTAACGTGATATAAGACACCAGTAGATTTTACATTATTCATCCTATTTATGAGTATATGAAATATCAAATAACTTTGCTTCGATTGTCTTTGGACAGGCAATTTGCAACTAGGTATTAATTATGAACAACTCCATACATATAACCATAAACATCAAACAGAATGTTTTATGTGATGCATCTATATTGACAGAGCTATTTTCCTCCATACAATTTTGAACAATAAAGATCATAGCAGTAGCTTAACTTTTTAAACAGTGAATATTGGAAAATGTGTGAGGGAATGAAATCTATTTAAACAATATTTAATTGTAATAAAAAAATTATAAAATTTAAAATAATTATAATGAATTTAGGTAAATTCTCGAATATAGATAAACTTAATGGGATAATTTACATTCTTGCCATTGAAACTGAAATATTGAATGTGACAAGTAAAGTACAATACTAAACCTTCTAGAAGATAGAGAAGCAGTGACTTCTCTCTTCACCACTATTTTTATCAAGGTTGGAGGGCGTTGTCACTTTCGATATTTATCCTATCAACTTCTAAACTGTGCATTTGACTAATCAATGATTTGTCAAACCTTGTTAGTGATGAAAATCAGAAGTGAAATCTTGGTAGTCTTATTGTAGTTGCAGTGTAGTGCAATTAATTGATAAGTTGAATGGAATTATCAATGATTTATGCATCTTGTCAACCATAGAACCGAATACTGTGGCTTTAAAAAGAATATAATTTTCTTAAATAATCCTTTCGCTTACGGTATATAGGTATTAAGGTTTAAGCAGTTTAGAGATGTCAGCTGGGTATTATCCGTTTGCGAATATCTCGCTAGCTATAAATTTCAAGTTGTGAGTAGCAGAAAGCAACAAGGCAGCCAACGCCTGCAGAGGGTATCGTAGAAAATTTGAAAGTTGTGTAGGTTGAGAAACATCACCCCTCAAATGAGTTTCTCTGAATACTCATACGAATGCAAAATTAACACTACTTTTATTTTAAATTTGTACTTTCAAGTGAGCTTTACACCTAGAGGACATGTCCCCATTCGTATAATGGAGTCATCGTCGGGTAAAATACCAGATACGTACCCAATACAGGTCAGACAGCCTTCAGATGGATTCAGCTGTAAAATAACATTGGCCAAGATAAAAATTGTCCTAGTAGAAAGACACAACATAATAGAAAGAGTTTAATGGATAGACGGTCCTACAAGCAACAGTCGGGTACGATTACACGCCGAAAGGCATTCCCTGTAACAGACCAAAATAAGATGCAATGTAAATAAATTGAACAAAGTTACATAGAACATTGGTTTCTTGATCGGACGTCCGAGAACGAGCTAAGACATTGTATAGTACAAATAATAAATAAGTTGTGTCAAGAACGAAAAGGGTCAAAATCCGGGGATTTTAGCAGAAATCAAAAATTATTATAAAACGGCACAGTCATCACCATGAAACGGAATTGGCATTATCCTTGCGAAACACTAAATAAAAGAATAATTAAAGTAATAATAGGACATCATGCACGTAAAATTAGCTCTAAATAGCTCTAGTTAAATAGGGAGAGAAAAAAATTATAGCAGGTGACTTGAATGGTGAGTCTGAAAGCACCGGGAAACTCAGCCATACAGATTACATCCGCGCATTAAAGCCTTATTCACTACTATTTACTAACGTTCTATAAATCACACTTTTCATGGAGACAAGAGACCTCTTCGTAAATTCAAAACGGATGTCATTAAGGGTTAAATAAGTTCACGGCTTAAGTACTGTTGTTTGTACGGTACATAGAATTTATCTTTCATTTCTATAATTTGACATTTTCACCGTCGACCTTATACTAAAACGCCAAAAAGTTTGTTTTAAATTTCTGAACCAAAGGATGTTGAGGTCAATCAAATAATTCGATCACGGCGATATCTTCTGGCAGATATCAGATGTTATCTCCATATATATCATTTGATAGATTTCTACGCAGATGATATATATAAATATAGATATATATATCATCTGCGTAGAATGTATTATAGTGCCGTAAGCATTTGGGCAATTTCTCGTCGTCCTTTTTTTATATAGCAAACGAGGAAGCGGTCCCCCAATGGTAAGTGACCACAGCCGCCCATGGAAACTCGCAACACCAGAGTTTGCTGTAATGAATGTGCGAAATCGAAGGAAGATTCAGATTCAGCATCAAACATAAATACATCACACTGAAATCGTAAAGCAACAATTTGTGATGTACAAAAACTGTTCTTCGGCTGGCAATCGCGCCCAGGTCCCGTGATGAGGTAGCCAGGTATTCTAAGAACTAGCATAGTTGTTAGAATACCTGGTGGCAGTCAAACTAAGCAATTTAATAGTTATGGCAATACACAGTGAAGTTACAGTACTAGGTAATAAAATCCTACTGAATTCAAAATTTCCGTCTTTTATAATTTTGTCATCCACATGTTGATACATTATTTCTAGACCTTTATATTTTATAATAAGGGTGTGAGCGACGACTGAAAATTCTAGTGCCGATCTTTACAACTCTCATAATGTCCCCCGAAATAATCGTTGTGAATTATAATCGACTTCATTCGTCAAAATGTTTGAAGTTTATTCATTAACGACTTACCGCTTATGGATTAAGTTACGGAGAATAATAATGCAATTTAACTTACTTTTGGGCTTTTTAAAGGATTGTTAGCAATAAATATTATAAAATTATTAATATATTTTTAAATGTTAACTTTATATTTTTGATATGGTAAAAAAGTAATTTGTATTATAAATGGTATTTAATTAATGTATATACATTTTACGTTTGAGTATTGTTTGTTCAAATTGTTAAATTCAATAGGTTTTATTAAGTTTATATACTTACATATTTACAATGTGAAATATGTTTGTTAAAATATCCATGCAAGAAATACTTGTTAACAACTAACTTAACATGTTAATCTGAATTTGTTCATTGAAATTGTTTTTGTCAAGCTGAATTGATAATAAATTATAATATTGGGACAAGCTAAAGATATTATCATAAAATTCATGACGAATTTACTCGTAATGTCGTCACTAAAAGAATAGTCTAAGCGTATCTTGCAAGTTGGTATTTTGCAGCGCCTGCTTAAATGTGACAATCGTAATCCGTACATACCAAATTTATCCTTTATAAGGGTCATGAGCTGTTGTGTGAAGTTCCATCGCACCTTTGGAAGGACTCCCAGCTTCCTAGCGGCATTTTTGGCCATGCACTCTACGAATCACCAAAAGTTAAGGTTCGGCACAAGACAACTCCTAATAACTGAAGGCAGTCGATGTATTCCAGAGATGCATTTCGGAAAGTAGGAGTCATTGTAACTGGGCTCCTGTAAGCAGTGAATAGACCTGGACTTTTGTGGCATTAAACACACAAGATTGGCATCGTCCCAAATAGAGACTGCATGCCTGCCCGTAATAATCTGCCGTTTGGTTAGGAATTCCCATTTCAAATGTATTCCAAATTTAAGCTTGTGTATTTGTGTTTCGAATTTTTCTTTGACATCCTTCTGTTAATAAATGGAAAACTTGAAATATCGCGTTTCTATTTTACGTTATAATTTACACCTAGAGGACACGTCCCCAGTCGTATAAGGAAGTAACAGTCGGGTAAAATACCTGATGCGTACCCAATACAGGTCAGACAGTCTTCAGATGGATTCAGCTGTAAAATCACATTGACCAAGATAAAAATTGTCCTAATAGAAAGATACAACACAACAGAAAGAGTATAATGGATAGACGGTCGGTGTTATCGTACCTACAAGCAACAGTCAGGTACGATTACACGCATAAAGGCATTCCTTGTAAGACACAAAAACAAGATACAATGTAAATAAATTGAACAAAGTTACATAGAACATTGGTTTCCTGATCGGATGTCCGAGAACGAACTAAGACATTGTATAGACGAAATAATAAATAAGTTGTGTCAAGAACGAAAAGGGTCAAAATCCTGGGATATTAGCAGAAATCGCAAATTATTATATAACGGCACAGTCATCACCAAGAAACGGAATTGGCACTATCCTTGCGAAACACAAAATAAAAGAATAATTAAAGTAATAAGAAGACATATACGTAAAATTAGCTCTAAATAGCTCTAGTTAAATAGGGAGAGAAAAAAATTATAGCAGGTGACTTGAATGGTGAGTCTGAAAGCACCGGGAAACTCAGCCATACAGATTACATCCGCGCATTAAAGCCTTATTCACTACGATTTACTAACGTTCTATAAAGCACACTTTTCATGGAGACAAGAGACCTATTCGTAAATTCAAAACGGATGTCATTAAGGGTTAAATAAGTTCGGGGCTTAAGTACTGTTGTTTGTACGGTACATAGAATTAATCTTTCATTTCTATAATTTGACATTATCACCTTATCCTAAAACGCCAAAAAGTTTGTTTTAAATTTCTGAACCATAAGATGATGATGTCAATCGAAAAATTCGATCACGGCGATATCTTCGGGCAGATATCAGATGTTATCTCCATATATATCATTTGATAGATTTCTACGCAGATGATATATATAAATATGTATAGATATATATATCATCTGCGTAGAATGTATTATAGTGCCGTAAGCATTTGGGCAATTTCTCGTCGTCCTTTTTTTATATAGCAAACGAGGAAGCGGTCCCCCAATGGTAAGTGACCACAGCCGCCCATGGAAACTCGCAACACCAGAGTTTGCTGTAATGAATGTGCGAAATCGAAGGAAGATTCAGATTCAGCATCAAACATAAATACATCACACTGAAATCGTAAAGCAATAATTTGTGATGTACAAAAATTGTTCTTCGGCTGGCAATCGCGCCCAGGTCCCGTGATGAGGTAGCCAGGTATTCTAAGAACTAGCATAGTTGTTAGAATACCTGGTGGCAGTCAAACTAAGCAATTTAATAGTTATGGCAATACACAGTGAAGTTACAGTACTAGGTAATGAAATGCTACTGAATTCAAAATTTCCGTCTTTTATAATTTTGTCATCCACATGTTGATAGGTTATTTCTAGACCTTTATATTTTATAATAAGGGTGTGAGCGACGACTGAAAATTCTAGTGCCGATCTTTACAACTCTCATAATGTCCCCCGAAATAATCGTTGTGAATTATAATCGACTTCGTTCGTCAAAATGTTTGAAGTTTATTCATTAACGACTTACCGCTTATGGATTAAGTTACGGAGAATAATAATGCTATTTAACTTACTTTTGGGCTTTTTAAAGGATTGTTAGCAATAAATATTATAAAATTATTAATATATTTTTAAATGTTAACTTTATATTTTTGATATGGTAAAAAAGTAATTTGTGTTATAAATGGTATTTAATTAATGTATATACATTTTACGTTTGAGTATTGTTTGTTCAAATTGTTAAATTCAATAGGTTTTATTAAGGTAAGGTAAGGTATTTTATTAATGTTATATACTTACATATTTACAATGTGAAATATGTTTGTTAAAATATCCATGCAAGAAATACTTGTTAAGAACTAACTTAACATGTTAATATGAATTTGTTCATTGAAATTGTTTTTGTCAAGCTGAATTGATAATAAATTATAATATTGGGACAAGCTAAAGATATTATCATAAAATTCATGACGAATTTACTCGTAATGTCGTCACTAAAAGAATAGTCTGAGCGCATCTTGCAAGTTGGTATTTTGCAGCGCCTGCTTAAATGTGACAATCGTAATCCGTACATACCAAATTTATCCTTTATAAGGGTCATGAGCTGTTGTGTGAAGTTCCACCGCACCTTTGGAAGGACTCCCAGCTTCCTAGCGGCATTTTTGGCCATGCACTCTACGAATCACCAAAAGTTAAGGTTCGGCACAAGACAACTCCTAATAACTGTAGGCAGTCGATGTATTCCAGAGATACATTTCGGAAAGTAGGAGTCATTGTAACTGGGCTCCTGTAAGCAGTGAATAGACCTGGACTTTTGTGGCATTAAACACACAAGATTGGCATCGTCCCAAATAGAGACTGCATGCCTGCCCGTAATAATCTGCCGTTTGGTTAGGAATTCCCATTTCAAATGTATTCCAAATTTAAGCTTGTGTATTTGTGTTTCGAATTTTTTCTTTGACATCCTTCTGTTAATAAATGGAAAACTTGAAATATCGCGTTTCTATTTTACGTTATAATTTACGAATATAAGTTGCACCGTGGCACCAACGTTGCAGAAATAGCTCAAGGATTAATCATATGTATGGGGAAGCTAAAAGAAAGCAGAGTACGTTTTTTTCAGCAGTGGAAAGAATGAACTACATATAAAATGGCGAAAGTACATATATAATAATGGTACATACTTCGATTGATTAAAAATATGTATGGACCTAATATATACGAATAACAAAATACAGGTAATCATTTCACCTTCATACTGATGCAGCATGAAGGTGAAATGATTACCTGAATTATCTACACTATAAATAATAGTTGATAATAAAAAACATCGAATTCCTTATATTACAGTACATTATTTTACTTTCAATTATCCTTAACCTACCGCTCCCGAATTTGTTTGCTATAAAACAAAATGAGTGTTGTGTAATAAACGTGGCACCAATGAATGTTTTACGACACATAAAAGAATAATTTAAGAGAAATATTAATTTAATATATTTAGTGAATTTATCAAGTTAATATTTCTCATAATAGCCCAGTTTAGTAATTTCCAGAGCTCTGCAATATAAAAGCCTCACATGCCTTCTCACCTCTTGGCCGGGGTACCCCAGTACCAGCTTCTTCCGTTTGACCGCATTAAACGAAGAGCGGCTCGAATAGTTGAAGATCAGGTATTTCCCGATCGGCTTGATTCACTAACGTGTAACAATTTTACCGAAAGGTAACGATTTTTTACCGAATTTACTATCTAAAGAATTGTGGATTAATTCCAGCCGCTGAGTTTAAAAATCACGACAAAATTCAAGATTTCATACTCATCATCTCGATGGTTGGCAATCCACCAATGTGCGTTTCACGCAAAATTTCCTGCCATTTACAACTACTCTGTGTAATTAGCTGTCGGAAGCGGTGGTTCCGAACCGATACAACTTTCTCAAAGGCCAGCATTTGGGACTCCTCTGGTGATACTGATGTGCATGGGCGGCGGTGACCACTTACCATCGGGTGGGCTAAACCAGACCAACGAGTATCATAGAAAATGCCGAAGGCTTACACATATAAGAGGGATAGTTGATTCAAGATTTCATTGAGAACCACAACTTTCACAGAATACCTGATAAGCATAGTGCTGGTATGTTTCGTAAAAGAAATCACTGACTTCATAAATAATAATGAGCATACATCTTTCATTTTCTTAAAAAAAATGTATGTATGGTCTCAACCAAAAGTACGTAATCAAAGGTTGAATTAGAATCTAGAGGTATTTTTCTAATCTCTGCAGTAAGTGAACGCTACCGATGAATTGAAATTCTATACTAAATTTTAATAGAATTTATTTACTTTTCCTTCCATACTGATGCAGCATGAAGGTGAAATGATTACCTGAATTATCTACACAATAAATAATACTTGATAATAAAAAACATTGAATTCCTTATATTACAGTACATTATTTTATTTTCAATTATCCTTAACCTACCGCTCCCGAATTTGTTTGCTATAAAACAAAATGAGTGTTGTGTAATAAACGTGGCACCAATGAATGTTTTACGACACATAAAAGAATAATTTAAGAGAAATATTAATTTAATATATTTAGTGAATTTATCAAGTTAATATTTCTCATAATAGCCCAGTTTAGTAATTTCCAGAGCTCTGCAATATAAAAGCCTCACATGCCTTCTCACCTCCTGGCCGGGGTACCCCAGTACCAGCTTGTTCCGTTTGACCGCATTAAACGAAGAGCGGCTCGAATAGTTGAAGATCAGGTATTTCCCGATCGGCTTGATTCTCTAACGTGTAACAATTTTACCGAAAGGTAACGATTTTTCACCGAATTTACTATCTAAAGAATTGTGGATTAATTCCAGCCGCTGAGTTTAAAAATCACGACAAAATTCAAGATTTCATACTCATCATCTCTATGGTAGGCAATCCACCAATGTGCGTTTCACGCAAAATTTCCTGCCATTTACAACTACTCTGTGTAATTAGCTGTCGGAAGCGGTGGTTCCGAACCGATACAACTTTGGGACCTTCAAAGAAAGAGCTTACAACTTTCTCAAAGGCCAGCATTTGGGACTCCTCTGGTGATACTGATGTGCATGGGCGGTGGTGACCACTTACCATCGGGTGGGCTAAACCAGACCAACGAGTATCATAGAAAATGCCGAAGGCTTACACATATAAGAGGGATAGTTGATTCAAGATTTCATTGAGAACCATAACTTTCACAGAATACCTGATAAGCATAGTGCTGGTATGTTTCGTAAAAGAAATCACTGACTTCATAAATAATAATGAGCATACATCTTTCATTTTCTTAAAAAAAATGTATGTATGGTCTCAACCAAAAGTACGTAATCAAATGGTTGAATTAGAATCTAGAGGTATTTTTCTAATCTCTGCAGTAAGTGAACGCTACCGATGAATTGAAATTCTATACTAAATTTTAATAGAATTTATTTACTTTTCCTTCCATACTGATGCAGCATGAAGGTGAAATGATTACCTGAATTATCTACACAATAAATAATACTTGATAATAAAAAACATTGAATTCCTTATATTACAGTACATTATTTTATTTTCAATTATCCTTAACCTACCGCTCCCGAATTTGTTTGCTATAAAACAAAATGAGTGTTGTGTAATAAACGTGGCACCAATGAATGTTTTACGACACATAAAAGAATAATTTAAGAGAAATATTAATTTAATATATTTAGTGAATTTATCAAATTAATATTTCTCATAATAACCCAGTTTAGTAATTTCCAGAGCTCTGCAATATAAAAATAAACAAATGAATTCCTCAATAACTTGGTTATAGTCGAGTTCAGAAATACCATTGTCTGTTGGTAAATCTATAATTAACAATGTAAGTAGAAGTTATTAACAGTGGAAGTTACGCTGAAAGTGTGTTGTTAGGTCATAGAGATTATTTTGGATACTCTTGTCTGTTGTGATGCGTATTTCTAGGCCTACGGACTAACATTAAGTGTACAAAAGTTTACATAGGCTCCTTGATTCATACCATGACATTAAATAAGTGTGTATTCAATAGAGTACATCAATTCATATGTCTTAGTGATATTGTAATTGAGAATAATTCTGACGAATTGTTCGGATTAAGCCCAACCGCTGAGTTTAAAATCACGACAAAATTCAAGATTTCATTGAGAACCATAACTTTCACAGAATACCTGATAAGCATAGTGCTGGTATGTTTCGTAAAAGAAATCACTGACTTCATAAATAATAATGAGCATCTTTCATTTTCTTAAAAAAAATGTATGTATGGTCTCAACCAAAAGTACGTAATCAAATGGTTGAATTAGAATCTAGAGGTATTTTTCTAATCTCTGCAGTAAGTGAACGCTACCGATGAATTGAAATTCTATACTAAATTTTAATAGAATTTATTTACTTTTCCTTCCATTGCGCCATTTTTTTAGAGGTTCTTTAAAATTGGAGCTTTACGTCATTTACATCAAATTTAATTTTGTTAGATGAGATTTTTCTTTCTTTTTTAATTAATTTGGGTATGCTGTTAGATTATAACGTAAAAATAATGATTAGATTATAAGGTACAATATCATTAAAATAAACAAGGCACTGTTAATTAAACGTAATTTTAAATGAGACTAAACGAGTAAAGGTTAAAAAAATTTACAATTCTGTAAAAGTTATTACAAAGGCACATTGATGGAATTGGCGAGAGACTATTTAGTGTTGTACTCCAAACCAGTGAATGCTGGTGCTAACCAACGCTATGTGCTATATCCTACCTTGTTTCGTCTGGATATCAATGACATGTTGCATATGAATAACATTCAGTGCTATACGGACAGTACAGGATATGCCTTATACACTGGCAGCGTTATATATATTTTACCGCATTCCAATAAGAATGCTTGTTTTAATGGTATAACGAGAAGATGTAGCATCTGTATGAATTTTTGCCGAAATTATATTTGAGAATAATTCTGACGAATTGTTCGGATTAAGCCCAACCGCTGAGTTTAAAATCACGACAAAATTCAAGATTTCATTGAGAACCATAACTTTCACAGAATACCTGATAAGCATAGTGCTGGTATGTTTCGTAAAAGAAATCACTGACTTCATAAATAATAATGAGCATCTTTCATTTTCTTAAAAAAAATGTATGTATGGTCTCAACCAAAAGTACGTAATCAAATGGTTGAATTAGAATCTAGAGGTATTTTTCTAATCTCTGCAGTAAGTGAACGCTACCGATGAATTGAAATTCTATACTAAATTTTAATAGAATTTATTTACTTTTCCTTCCATTGCGCCATTTTTTTAGAGGTTCTTTAAAATTGGAGCTTTACGTCATTTACATCAAATTTAATTTTGTTAGATGAGATTTTTCTTTCTTTTTTAATTAATTTGGGTATGCTGTTAGATTATAACGTAAAAATAATGATTAGATTATAAGGTACAATATCATTAAAATAAACAAGGCACTGTTAATTAAACGTAATTTTAAATGAGACTAAACGAGTAAAGGTTAAAAAAATTTACAATTCTGTAAAAGTTATTACAAAGGCACATTGATGGAATTGGCGAGAGACTATTTAGTGTTGTACTCCAAACCAGTGAATGCTGGTGCTAACCAACGCTATGTGCTATATCCTACCTTGTTTCGTCTGGATATCAATGACATGTTGCATATGAATAACATTCAGTGCTATGCGGACAGTACAGGATATGCCTTATACACTGGCAGCGTTATATACATTTTACCGCATTCCAATAAGAATGCTTGTTTTAATGGTATAACGAGAAGATGTAGCATCTGTATGATTTTTTTCCGAATTTATATTTGAGAATAATTCTGACGAATTGTTCGGATTAAGCCCAACCGCTGAGTTTAAACATTCACATAAGAATTCAAAATTTCATCCTCACTATCTCTATTATTGGCAATCTACCACTATACGCATACCGTGAAATTTTCTGCCACTGCTACTCTGTGGAATCAGCTGTTATAGTATGTAAGTTAATAAAATCTAACATTTCACCTCAAGTTTATTAAATCGCGCCGTACTTCAGGGTGGAATGATTTTGTTTTACTTCTGAGTCCAGAGAACTGAAAAAACATTATTGCAACTGGAGCTGAATGAATGCAGCTCATGGCGGTTAGACCGTTAGTCACAAAGTTTCGGCAATATTACTGCTTATTAATTATTACATGAAAATGGTATTTAAAATGATAAACCAATTAAACAATACAAAAAATAAAGAGAGAGGGCATCTTATGTATGAATAACGTATGCAGTAGATAAGGTTTTCCCTCAGTAAATTAAAAAGAGTCTGTCGAATCGATACTATACATTTGCGGCCAATCGAGAATGATTTGTTTCGAGCTGTGAATTAATATTACAGTAGAATTTATGTAAAGGACAAATTCAATCCTACTACGCTCTAACTAATAAAACTATTAGCTTTAAGTGCTGTTAATATTTTGATTTCAATTGATTTTGTTAAAAATAAATAAACATTTTAATAATGCCGCAAATCGTAGAACTCCATATGGGGCTAAACTTTGTAGCTTTAATTTTGTACACGGAAAGGATGAACGATGAAAGAGTAACACAAAACGTTTATGATGCAATAGAGTAAGAGGCCGAACTGTCACTTCTTGCGTTATTGCGTCATTAATACAAGCCTTAATTTTCTGATATTTACCTACTCTATTTGTAAGTAATTAAAAAAACAGTCAAATTCGGCTTCCATATTTTTTAAGTTAAAGTGTGTAAAACATCAAGGGAATCAAGAGAATTAGATTTCTCTCGCGATTTCGTTTGCAGCAGTAGACTTTATTAAAATCGTTAACATTATTAAAAATGCCAAATTATATTAGGGCATACATGTATGGATCTAATTTATTTATTTCCATTTTATCTTAAAAATTAAATTTCCAGAAATCGCGTACATTTCATAACTTTTTATTTTTAAATCAAAACTTAAATTGTTTAATGATATTATTTGTCTTCTTCTATTTGGTAAGGTGTCGGCCGCGTGGCGAATTGGTTAGTATTATTACCTGGTCCTCTTATTACACGTGGAATATATTGAATTAGGAGAGGGGAATGACTGAGTTCTTCGAATGCGAACGCTGATGTTATCGAATATTAACCAAAAGATATCTTCGTGGTCGATCAGGAAGAGAACGATCATAACATCATATTTAATTTGTATACATTATAGTTATAACTGATATAATAACCAAAACGACTATATCCTAGCCACATTTATGTTTATTAAATTTTGATTTTAATTTCTGATTACCTCATTCTTTTAATGTACCGAGTATAACTCACTATGCATCCCATGAATCTCTGTTTACTGATCGTGATTATACGTGTAATCATAGCAAACATGAGAGGACATAGTTAATTCATAAGCGCAAATTGCTTATACAAGACCACCAGAGCATTCGACGTAAATATGTTTATCGAGCCACGAGCGTTGCAGGACCAATATCATTACGTCTAGAGAAATTATGTCCTCGGATATATCGTAACAAATATAGGGATTTTTTTCATTTTACAAATGGCGCTAGTTGAAAAATTTTAATTTTAAAATAATATGTAATATCAAATAAATAATTATATTCTTGATACTGGCCTCCAAGTCGATTTTGACTACGATGATATTGTCTATTTATAACCAGACGACATCATTGCGCAGGATTATTGTTTTTTTTAAAACAAGGTATCATAATTTCAAATTTAAATAATTAATTTTAATTTATAATTAGTCCGTCTGTCATCTCTCAACATATTTGACGATACCATAGAGTAACTGCAACAGAAGCTTTTCTTATTTACTATAAATATAAGTGGTAAAGTTTGAAAGAAAATAAAATTAAAAGTACACTGGCACAACATTTTCGTAATAACAACCCGCAGACCAAATATTGACATGAAAATATTCTATACTTTTGTGGAATCAGCTGTTATAGTATGTAAGTTAATAAAATCTAACATTTCACCTCAAGTTTATTAAATCGCGCCGTACTTCAGGGTGGAATGATTTTGTTTTACTTCTGAGTCCAGAGAACTGAAAAAACATTATTGCAACTGGAGCTGAATGAATGCAGCTCATGGCGGTTAGACCGTTAGTCACAAAGTTTCGGCAATATTACTGCTTATTAATTATTACATGAAAATGGTATTTAAAATGATAAAACAATTAAACAATACAAAAAATAAAGAGACAGGGCATCTTATGTATGAATAACGTATGCAGTAGATAAGGTTTTCCCTCAGTAAATTAAAAAGAGTTCCCGCTGTCGAATCGATACTATACATTTGCGGCCAATCGAGAATGATTTGTTTCGAGCTGTGAATTAATATTACAGTAGAATTTATGTAAAGGACAAATTCAATCCTACTACGCTCTAACTAATAAAACTATTAGCTTTAAGTGCTGTTAATATTTTGATTTCAATTGATTTTGTTAAAATAAATAAACATTTTAATAATGCCGCAAATCGTAGAACTCCATATGGGGCTAAACTTTGTAGCTTTAATTTTGTACACGGAAAGGATGAACGATGAAAGAGTAACACAAAACGTTTATGATGCAATAGAGTAAGAGGCCGAACTGTCACTTCTTGCGTTATTGCGTCATTAATACAAGCCTTAATTTTCTGATATTTACCTACTCTATTTGTAAGTAATTAAAAAAACAGTCAAATTCGGCTTCCATATTTTTTAAGTTAAAGTGTGTAAAACATCAAGGGAATCAAGAGAATTAGATTTCTCTCGCGATTTCGTTTGCAGCAGTAGACTTTATTAAAATCGTTAACATTATTAAAAATGCCAAATTATATTAGGGCATACATGTATGAATCTAATTTATTTATTTCCATTTTATCTTAAAAATTAAATTTCCAGAAATCGCGTACATTTCATAACTTTTTATTTTTAAATCAAAACTTAAATTGTTTAATGATATTATTTGTCTTCTTCTATTTGGTAAGGTGTCGGCCGCGTGGCGAATTGGTTAGTATTATTACCTGGTCCTCTTATTACACGTGGAATACATTGAATTACGAGAGGGGAATGACTGAGTTCTTCGAATGCGAACGCTGATGTTATCGAATATTAACCAAAAGATATCTTCGTGGTCGATCAGGAAGAGAACGATCATAACATCATATTTAATTTGTATACATTATAGTTATAACTGATATAATTACCAAAACGACTATATCCTAGCCATATTTATGTTTAATAAATTTTGATTTGAATTTCTGATTACCTCATTCTTTTAATGTACCGAGTATAACTCACTATGCATCCCATGAATCTCTGTTTACTGATCGTGATTATACGTGTAATCATAGCAAACATGAGAGGACATAGTTAATTCATAAGCGCAAATTGCTTATACAAGACCACCAGAGCATTCGACGTAAATATGTTTATCGAGCCACGAGCGTTGCAGGACCAATATCATTACGTCTAGAGAAATTATGTCCTCGGATATATCGTAACAAATATAGGGATTTTTTTCATTTTACAAATGGCGCTAGTTGAAAAATTTTAATTTTTAAAATAATATGTAATATCATATATAAATAATTATATTCTTGATACTGGCCTCCAAGTCGATTTTGACTACGATGATATTGTCTATTTATAACCAGACGACATCATTGCGCAGGATTATTGTTTTTTTTAAAACAAGGTATCATAATTTCAAATTTAAATAATTAATTTTAATTTATAATTAGTCCGTCTGTCATCTCTCAACATATTTGACGATACCATAGAGTAACTGCAACAGAAGCTTTTTCTTATTTACTATAAATATAAGTGGTAAAGTTTGAAAAGAGAAAATAAAATTAAAAGTACACTGGCACAACATTTTCGTAATAACAACCCGCAGACCAAATATTGACATGAAAATATTCTATACTTTTGTGGAATATGCTTACTCTTCCTATTAACTTCATTAGCGCAATGATAGAAAGCCAGTCTACTCCCATTGAGATTGTAGATATGATAAATATTTATATAGATTAAAGCAACTGATCATTTCACCGTCAGTATCGGATATAAAACTGCTACCTTATTTTATTATGACGTTAGGCTGAAAACGGGGTTTTGTACATCTTTGGTGATGGAATGTACAAAACCGAAACAAAATGAAACGCGATCCGGTATTAAGTATGGCAGCTACCGATAGCAGTAAAAATACTGTAAACCCGTTTATGACTATTCTAACGAACAATTTGACTTTATTTTACGTGATATTTAACGGCAGCGTAACGGAATAATAGTAATAAAAATTTTATCACTTCATCTTAAAAAAAAAACAGTAACATGAACTATGCTTGTTGCATTAACAATTCTTTTAGATAGAAGGGCCCAAGAGGCAGTTTAGTGGTGCTCAAGTGGCCCCCGCTGATATACATACAAAAACACAATGTAAAGTTGAATAGTGAACAGTAAAACAGTTACCATATTTATTACAATCTGATAGTTGTAACTATTTGTTTCAACTATGTAAGAGTTGGGGTTGAACTGACCCATGCCCTTACAGAAGCCTAGCGTAAAATAGCAGCATTAGCGGCTGTGTTTCGTTTGGTGAGTTTAGAGATCCGCAGTCCCTTTTTTACTGGTAACGAGGCATTTCATTACAGTCCTCAATAATGACAACGCATCTGCATTATAGTTCCTTGTCAAGGATGAATGTAGATGTCATGGGCCGCAGGAATCATTTACCATAAGGTGAACTTTGTGCTCGTTTGTTGCTCTTATAGTAATTAAAACAAAATGTACATAGTTTACCGTAATATCTTTTAATAGGTTAATAAGATATATTGTAAAGAACTGTTTATTATTAATTAATATTAATTTCTAGCAGAGAACGATGAATATTCCACTTTAGCTACATAATGTGCACTATGCGATTTATATTATAATGACAGTACTCGCGCAGTTACAGAGGCCAACACTTTTGTCCACCAATGTATCTTATTTAATCCAGGATCGGTAAACGGTTTCTAAAGGCATTTAATCCACGTATAATCTTGTGTATATTCCACATTTTATTTATATTGCATACATATATTAAATTGGTCTACGAACGAAGCTACGTTTAAATTTATAGTTATCCCAAGTAGCTTCAACTGAGTTTCTCACCAGTTAATATTCCAACAATACTGTTATGTAAATTAAGCTGGGAATCCATATTATTGAATAATACCCCATTCAACTACAGCATCGAATTACATTGAGAAAACACAACCATTTTATAGCAATCTGAAAATTTTGTGATTGTTTTTAAGTCAAAAGTTTTCTCTTCTCATGATATACTAAAACTGAAACTGTGATAGCGTGATTTACGCCTGGGAAGATTATTAATCGTTGACTATAACACATCGGCGACTTTTCTTCACTTTCTATTGTCTAATTTTCGAAATTGTTTTATTACTATACTCTATAAATAAATATAAGATAGACCATCTAATTTATATCAAACAACTAATAAACGTTTAAGACACGTAAGTCTTTTGAGTTGTATAAATTGATAAGACGCATTGCTCTAAAGTCTAAACATTAAAATAGCTCGTCTTATCCAAAGTTCAGCAATATAAATGCGACAGATGGCGCCGTGAAAGCAATAAAAAGTGTTACAGACAGTTGGGACTCATTTTAAACTTTGCACATTCGATGATACGATTAACTGTGATTGTATGTCGTAAGTTAAAGCAATTTGTCTAAGTTTCGAAAATTGCATGTTATTGACGTTAAAACTTTGACTTATTACAGAGATCTGTGATTTTTAATAATTTTATTTTTTATTACTATATGCCACAGAGACCATGGTACTAAAGATATATAAAATCAAATGTAAAAATAAAAACTTTTTTTGTCAAAGGAGCCATAGTACACATATTTAACGGCCGTAAAGAAATCATTTACGGCAACATTGAATTATAATAAATATTATATTACAAAAAGTAACTTAGCCACTACTATGAATTCTATTGTGATTCTGAAGAAAAGTTGTTTAGTTTCTATTAGGAATCTAATATCAAATAAATGGATTTAAAAAAGTTTGTTCAAAGTCTACCTAAAAACTTTTTTGACTTTTCTTAATTTAATCTAAACATTCCCAAACAACCTCAACAGAGGTTTCGACTTCAACTAGGACAGTTTAAAGTGTTAGCTACTGTTGAATTTTTTATTAGTAGAGTAAATAGTAAAAATGCAACTTCGATACTATAGTATATAGTGTCGGAGAATGGTAAGTTTCACATCGAGAGCAAGCTTTTGATAGCTAGTGATTCCTGCAGCCCATGCCATCTACATATGTATCTGAAGATTTTACCCTTGAGGACTTAGATGAAATGCTTCTTACTAGTAATAAAGCCCTCCGGATCCCTCACCAGACAAAACACAGAAGCATTATGCAGCTATTTTATGCTGGTATTCTATAAGGGCGTGGTTCTACTCCGGTCGAGCTGACCCATTCTTTCCACAGCTAGAAACAAACTGCAGTGTAGCTCTACCGAGGAAGGGCCACTTCCAGAATACGATGAAATAGCAACATAACACTGCTGCGTGAGTACATAGTGAGAGGCGATATCTGATTATAGGAATGACTTTTAAAAATGGCTTGTTCATACAATATTAAGTATATTTGTTTATAGTATTGGAAGTAACAGATTTAGATGCTCACCTAGTTACTAAACCAAATGAGTTGCAAGTACGTTGTTTGGTTTAAAAATATGTCTGGTGACTGCTTATTAGGTTAGCTATATATATATATATATATATATATATATATATATATATATATATATATATATATATATATATATATATATATTTATATTTATATATATATATATATATATATATTAGGACTTGTGAAGTCTCAAACGTGATATAATCTAAGCCTATCGCCAAGGAATGCACTAATATTTTATTGAGCCCTAATCCAGCAGTCAGGTTTTTAGCTTTACGCCCTTTATTTCTTAAATAAATAAGAAAAGAAAAAAGTAAATGTTTGGGAGATTATAGAGATAAAAAATATGAATTTTGAAAACACTTTACCATTCCTACGTTTTTATTACTATAAGAATAAAACTACGTTATGTAATTTATGTTTAAAGTTTGGTACTACGTGTTCATAACAAATATATTATGCAAAACGCAGTCGCGAATATGTATCACATTGGGCACAAACTTTCTTTGGAGCATAAATTATTTGCTGACTCCCAATGGTTATACATATAAAGAATGGGCAATATACGTATTAGCTTTAATACAAATGTCATGAAAAGAGTTGAGTACCGCTCAGTATAGAACAAAACTACATTTCATAGAAGAACAGGAAGATTATTTTTTAGCTTAGAGATACTCGTATGTGGCTGTTTAAATAAAATCCCGCAACTAACTTCTATGGAAAGCTTTAAAGATGTTAATAACTATATAACATTTTAATGCCTTCTTATATATTTAGTTTTATTTAAAATTAAGTATAAAATTTATAATACTATTAGGATGTAACGAGGGATGTACCAAAATTTTCACTACACATTCAGAAGGTGCACCTAGTTTATATGGTGTAACAACCAGAAAAAGACACCGTCGTCGACCGTACAATTATATTAACATTTGTATAAATAGTTTTTAATATTACTAAAAGGAATATTGAGGGTATTTAAAGATACATACAACAATCATCATACGTATTATAGAATAAATGTATATCTATAATATCATACGAATCTACTATAATATAATAATACCCTATAATTGCGTTTAAGTAACACTAAATTTTGAGTCTTTTTTTAAATTCTAGGTTTTGTGTAAACGATTCTTTAATCACAGAACACGAGTATAATCGACACCTAAAAATGCAATTAACAATTTCGGAGGACGTGCCACAGGAAACAATATATATAAGTCCAATTAAACATGCTAAAACGAATGCTTTCATAACATAACAGAGACAATTAATTAAAAATAGAAATTAGAAGATCTTCCTCATATATTAATTACGGATATTAGAAAAGATGGCGCGTGGAGCAGTAATAAGTAATTTTTAAAGATCACTTTGTTACTGGAATTAATATCAATAAACTAACAAATTTGCTCAACAGTAAATATATCTTATTTTGGGTTAATGTATTTTGTCAAGGCTGTAAATGTTTCTCGTAAAGTTGCTGACCATAACTTAGGCGTTTACGCCTATCGTTTGGCGTTGTTAACTTATTTGCGTCAGGGGTCGTTTATGACTTAGTATGTTCCGTTTCATTGAGGCAAATGTTAATATTAATTATAACTAATGATATACTACATCGAGTATCTTTTACCTATACAATATATCTATCTGAATATGTACTTATTAAAACTTTTTAAATGTAATACAGATTTCATTAGTGAACATTGATTTTCTTTGTTTCTTTCGAAGGATTTTTAAAACATATTATATCATTTTTATATGAGTTTAATCGATATATGAAGCTAATAATTACTTTATAATAATATACTAGTATCATCATTTGATCTTCTTGTATAATTAAGCATTAACACATTGCACATTTATATAATTTGGTATTTAAATTAAAATTTGGACTTTTTGTTGTGACCGATTAGTAAAGTTTAGAAATTGATTACACGTACATATATTGATAATTTCTTCCTTTAACTTGTTTTTAAACGTGTGGCTCCATGATAAATAGTTTTAAATAGCTTATTTATTACTAATTTAGCAATAACTTAGTACATCATTGTCATCTCAGCGAATTCCTAGGGCTTAAAAAAAGTGTGCAACTATCATATTACTTTCACTAAAGAATTTCCTCAAATAATGTCTAATTAATTATTAGCACTTACCTATTTCTTACACTTAAATATTTGAGTATATTTTATTGTAAAATATATTATAAAATTTCAACCTCATATTTGCTATCGTAGTGTGGAAAGACTTTATTAGATGGAGCGACGACTTATGCAAAACACCGGAAGTCGATGGATGCAGTTAACTCATGATCGTGCTTCGTGACAATATGTGTGGGAGGTGTTGCTTAGTAATAGGTTAAGATGATGAATGATGTCGATTATAAATACTACGGGTACAAAAGTCACTCTGGTGGTAACCTCGCTTTTACAAACGCTGTGGAGGAAGAACCCACCACTAGAAGGAGTTTACGCAACTTTGCAGGATCAACTAACTGTGCGGGTGGCTTATGATCGTTGCAATCAGTATTGGAAGCCATGCGGAAGAGTGAACTTATAAAAAGCTGAGATTTTTAGAAAATTTAGATCGATAATGGTTACTTAATTTCAAATCTTGAAGGAACGTAGATAACGTTAATAATAATAAACATACTTACGGTCACTGTAGATTGTGTAAACAAGTTAGGATCTGAGGGGTAGTAAAACGACTAATTAAGTAATAATTTAAATTCTACTTAATTAACATTTACATACGACTCGATTCGGAACTCGGATCTAGACTGACCCTAACACACTTATGTACTTACTCGTTTATGCTAAAGCAACTTTTCAGCAGGTTAGTTGTTAATACATAATTTAAAGTATTAGCAATAACATAATTTGATTAATTAGTCGCTATTGATTTCGAATCAAACAAAATTTAAGAAAAACTTTTTAATGTTGATACAGCTGGGCTGAATCTAATAACCTCAAAAACAAGGGAGTGAAAAGCTACTAGAAAATTCTATTTGATGTAATCTTTCTTTGGAGAAATAAATGAAGGAGAGTTTTCTTCAATATTAGCTTCATTCTCTATTCAGTTTTGATTTCGAAACACAACCTTATTTCTCATTAATATTATAACAAAATGCTTTGATAAAACTTACTGTCTCACCGTTTTAACGGGATAAACAAAATATCCCCTTGAAAGTTAAGAAAATAAGGTATCATTTAATAAAAAAATAATAGAAAACCGCTTTTCAAACTCGGTATGTTAACCTCAAATATTAATTTTACGTTATCTAAAATCTCTTAGGATTGAAATCTCGGCGTTCATTCATTTAAAAATTTAGCTATGCTACGTTTCATCAAAATATTACAGTACTACATCTGCC
The DNA here is from genome assembly GCA_029286865.1 of Teinopalpus imperialis. Lineage (NCBI taxonomy): Eukaryota > Metazoa > Arthropoda > Insecta > Lepidoptera > Papilionidae > Teinopalpus > Teinopalpus imperialis. Next base: position 4,169,779 of record JAGSMU010000039.1, read on the forward strand.
GGCAAGCAATAAATTAGTTTTATTCTAAGTGAAACGAATAGAAGACAAACGATTTGTTGGAAAATTCACTTTGAAATTGCATGAACACAGTATTTTTATGGCTATTACATATTATCCAGAATTCTCATATTATTAAAATAAAAATTTAAAGGAATAATATTTAATGGTTATAATCCACAATTTTTAATTATCTCTGGTAGATAGTTACTGATAATTAACAGATTATGACGTATCTGTTAATTATCAGAAAAATGTATAAAGATCTAGTAGTGAATATCTCTGCAAGCTTAACTGATTATAAGTGGTGCCACACGTTTCGTATCGACCTATTCCCTTTCTACAGTTGCTAGCGCCTAAGCGTAAGCAATTCAGAGAGCTATTAATTGATAGCCTTCTCATCATAGATAATAAATGTTTTTTTCTTCTATGGAAAGCGTTCATAAGCATCAAACAAACGTCATTCATAGTCACAACATGAAACAAATATATTTTTAATATTTTAACTAAACCAGTAAGTGATCAGTTTAGACATTTAACAATAAAAATTGAGGAATAATAATATATATAGTAATATAATATATATAGTATAAGGATGGCATATTGTAAAATCCACTACTTAATAGTGTATTGCACACCACAGAAGTTGGATATGAACTGCGTTAGTAAACATAATGTTTACAACGAGTAGACATCTAGAAATGTCAACAGAAATTTCATGTGTTTAGGTTGTTCTATTAATATATTTCCCATCCATATTTGTAGTACTTAAGGTTTCCTGAAAGGCGACGAATAGCTAAGTCTTATTTAGAGTATAACAAAGTTGACCTTGTAGATCGGAACAGAATGGGGTTCATTCTGGGATCTTACTCGGTAAGATCCAATACATAACTTGTGTAAGTTTAGTTTTTATTTTGGCTTTGAAATGCGAACAAATAGTGCTAGTTCAGTGATTAGTATTTTATTTTAATTAAATCTGTAACCAGAATTACTTTGTAACAATAGTAACAAATTAACCATAAACATCTAATAATAAATGTTAATTACATAACAATAATGTGGATTTTATTAAGATAAATATTTATAAAATGAATATATATATATATTTTGTTCTTTATAAGTTTTTGCCTCATATTTAATGGATAGTTTTCGATGCCAATATTAAATATATAAAACGAAATTAGCAATATTTAATTTTAGACATTATAGTATAAATAGTAAATCACAATCAAAACAGTTGTAATAATAAAAATAGTAGACAACCAATCAACAAACAAATATATTATAAAGTAAAACCCAAACTTCAGTGAACCCGTAGACCCTTGAAGCTTATTCTTATTCCATTCATGATGTCTGTGTGTCGACTCCAATGTAGCTGATTTATTGTGATTAAGTCAACGTTTTTGCAGCTTCAATGACCTTATGGCTTTGGGTACGGTATGCGAAATTTAAGGTCATATGTTCGAATGCGCCGATGGACTATGGACGTGAATTATTCCGCATTTTAAGCTTAGTTGAAGTAGTTAACCAGAATAATAATATTGACGGAATTGATAAAAGTTGAACAAAGGCTTTTAATGGTTTTCGCTGTATCATACTCACCATTTAGCTAAGGCAGTTCCACTATTCTTGATAATTTCTATCCAAAGGCACCCTGACTTGGTTGCTCGAATTCCTGGCTTTTGAAAAGCAGTGTCCTATTCCCAACTAAAGTTAATAAATGGGTTTCACACAAATGAACGATGTGTTTTATGTTTCCGATACCATAATACCGTCCCTTTTTTATTACATTGAGAGTAACAAACGAACACACAGTTCACCTGATGGTAAATGCCCCTGGCACCAGGACCAGAGTGACCAGGAATAAAGGTCCCCAAAACCCTACACCCACCAGACGAAACACAGCAGCTGTGTTTCGTGCTGCTGTTGTTCGTCGTGCTATTCACCTGCTATCGTAGTGATATTTCCTACACCGGTTGAACTGACCTATTCATTCTTCAGATAGAAACTAACTGCAAGTGTAACTCTACCACTATTAAATCTGCCTTCAGCGTAATTTCATGGGTTTAAATCAAATAGGGAGCAATGAGTTGTTGGTACTTATACGGCGCATTATATTGGTGCTATTATTTACAGAAATATATTACCTACGCAGTTCAAATCGTCACAGTTATTAGATCACATAGTGGTCGATATCGACCAGCAGGAGATCATTTTCTGTTAGTGAAAAGATTAAAGAAAATTTAGAATCCACTGTCAGGGGCAATCGCAAAGTGTATTGCAGTTTATTTGTTGTTGTGTAGTGAGGTATTGTTTTAAAATAATATCAGGAGCGTTAAACGAGCCGAGTTTGCCGGGTGGTCCGACTAAATGTTAACTGCGACCTTTAATATCTATGTATATCTATCCATAGCAAAATTCAAGTTTCGCATGCATTGTCACCCCTAAGGACTCAGATGCAATGCTTCATATCTGTAGTTGGGTGTAGTTGGGTCCTCGGATGACTACACTCACCATACGAAATCGATCGAGCCGACCCATTCATGTTCACACCAGAAAATAGCTGCAGCAACGCGTTCATATTGTAGCTAGAAATAAATCGGGAAGCCAAACTTCCCGATTTAAGCACACAGCCCATTATAAAGACATCATTTTTCATCGTTTACTTCTGGCTAACGTTAGTTAGCATTCAAAAGTTATGATATGTTTCGTTAACGCTCGTCAAAAGTGCAACTTGTTTACCATTTGATTGGAAAGTGGCAATCGACATTGCAAAAACGATTACATTCTCATCATGATTTTATATTAGTTTGATAGATTTCATATCCGTTTTTGTATCTGTTTACTAGTATCAATGATTGTAGAAAACTTGGTTAAGGTTCCTGATCTATACGAAAACGCTGACTGTGGACATGTGGCACATGTGGCATTAATAAAATTTTATATAAGTTCAGAACGTCAGTTTATCCATCATAAACACTATGAGTATTAACATTTTGCGCAACGTTTGTAATTTCCTGCTGCTGTTGTAAGCAGATGTCACGTAAATAATCTGTATTTGCATGACAGCCGCTCGCAACTTATCAAAATCTGTAAGAAACTTATTTCTTAAATAAATATTTATGAGACAGATTCCTTAATAAGATGGAATGGCGAATATCAATAATATTAGTGAAGAAAAATGTAACCTTGTTACGGATGATTGATTTTTTTTTCTTAACGTTAGGAGGAAATCATTAAGAATAAAATAGTCCCGATCGTGGTTTGATGCCCGAATCTAATTAGTTAAAAATCTAATTAGTTAAGAATCTATTTAATTAAAAATTGCCGTAAATTATCCGTTCCTTACTATTTATGAATTATACCTACTCATTTTCCCTTCTTCGCTATATAGCTTTGTGTATTATTTCAGGAAATATCTGTTTCTATACGTAGTACATAATTGCCTATCACGCTCATCAATATCGCTTTTGCTATATTTCCTATGTCAGCATATCTTTAGGCTCACGTTAAGGGCACGTTTTTTAGGGTTCTGTTTCAATAGGCGGACAACTTGTCAGCGGTCACTTGGTGTGGTTAATGCTCCGGTGCTCAAATACCTAATAAGTATTTATGATTTTCAACTTCTTCAGATAATTTATACGTTACAAATAAATACAAAAACTCTAGGGTCATTTAAGTACTGTTGACGAAATATATAATATATTTAAATCAGTATACTATCTTATTATTCACAAGTTCAACCCTCTGATATTTTTGGGATAGTGCTGGCGGCTGACAGGCGTGCGTAAAATTTTGAATTTTAAAAATGAAAGATTTACAAATAGAAATTTTGATACCGAACATCGTATGACAATTTCATCGTATTAATGCAACGACATTATACATTCAATGTTATTAATGTAAAAAACTTGGGACAAAAGGTAAACTATTGCAAATGGTATTTAAACAAATTGCCTAAATGTACTCGTAAAGTGGCTGGCTCTGCAATATTTATGTGCAACATTTATTTCTTTTTAGAGCTTCCAAATACTATTTCTATAATTCACTTTATGTAAATGTTACATTTATATCGTATAATAAATTGTGAAAACTGTAAAATACATTAGTAAGACACATGGGCTATCAGTTTTCAGTTTAGACATTTATTGGTCCTATAGAACTATATATATTATTAATTCAAATCGACAGATTGGTCTTACATTTTTTATTACCCGTTTGATTGCGGTAGTAAAAGCTATCTTTGATTATGGAGTTGAAAAGCGAAAACAAGCTGTCTCGAATCAGATTGACATCTGCTACGCAGGTCTCCAGCATTTTGAATACAATTTAAATACAGTAGAGTATGGTAGCATTATTTACGTCTGTTTATCGTTTGCAACGTGACTTGGAAACGAGTTTAGTTATTTGAGCCTACTAAGTAAGGCCGCAGACATGGTACAACGTCGATACCTTTCAAGGCAACTAGTCATTCCGGAAGAATTGAATTCCGGCTACCACGACAAAATGTTATCATGCTAGAACACCGATCACTCTGGTAGAAATAGAAGCACGTTATTTTGTTTTGTAATTCTTCCCAGTAATGCATTTATCTATACATTTCAGTATATTTTTTTTCAGTGGTTGAGCTACACTGCAGTTTGTTTCTAGCTGCAAAATAAATGGATCAACTCGATTGGGGTACGACAGAATACCTGCATAAAATAGCAGTATAATGCTGCTGTGTTTCGTCTGATCAGTGCAGGGATCCGGAGGTCTTAATTACTGGTAACGAGGCATTCCATCTCAGTCCTCCAGGTTGATAATGCATCTGCATTATGATTGTCAAGGGTGAATGTAGATGTCATGGGACCGCAGGAATCACTTACAATCAGGTGAACTGTGCTCTCGTTTGTTACTCTCAATGTAATAAAAAAAATAGCTATAGTTAAAATAGTATTAAACTTAAAATTATCCTGTACACCTTTTTCCTGCCATTTCTTAGCTAAATTATTACACTCAAAATTTGAGCGAGAAAACGTCAGTCCTGACAAGTCTTGGCTTTAGTTCTTTTTAAAAACAGTCCTCATGGACTCCGCAAGCACCAATACCACAAATATATATCGTATGTTTCGGTTACCTTTGATATCGCCCCGGGCTAGATAAATGTATATCCTACCTATGTATGTCACTTCCCACACAAGCGCTCCGCCTGTCTCCCAAGGGACCCAAAGTCATAACATCGAGTCTCCCGTCATCGTCCAAAAAATCCACAAGGTAAACCTAGGGATACCTAGGTAATATTTATAGAGTCATGAGCCCTCCGGGTGATATTCTTCAGGACAATGTAACAGGACAGTCGACCTTTTTGAGACCATGTCGACGATACTGCTTCCTGAAGCACACTTATGTGGTTGAGATATTGGCGCTCCCATACAGATTTCTGTTGGCATAATTTTCGTTAAGCTTTCATCTTCAAGTAATGTGCCGAGATTACTAAATGGGTAAGCATATAGCCACTAACTAGAATCCTTAGATGAACTACCGAAAATTTACGAAACCTAAAATTTTCACCAAACCTTTTTGTATATTCCGTACCAACGAAATATCCAACGGTTTTTGCGAGCCAGTTTTCAGCGAAATATTCTCGTTAGGACAGAAAGTTTGCCAATCTTCCTTTGCATCCATAACGAAGGTTATGCCTAAGTTATAATTTAGGATCTTATATATTTTTTTTACATGTTTTTCACTAATACTATGAGTGACGGAAATGTTTAATTTTTTTTACTAAATGTGTCCTTTCCAGACTGGACTAGAGTGAAGTAGATATATGTCCACATTTAGGTACCAACACATAGTACATTAAAATAGTAAGTGCTATATGTGAATTTAGAGAACTCAATTTATTACCATTTTTAAAGAAAACATCGAATTTTATTTTAAGGAGAGGTTCTAAAATATCTTACAACGCAGAAGAGCAAAAGTGACACCACGTTAGCAAGTCTTATTCCCGTTAAAATATTATCAATATTTTGAAGAACAACAAATTATGACGTAAATATTTCACATTTGATTCGGACTTAGATAAAAATTAAAGTAGAAAATGAAAAAGGTTGATTTTATCATCTTCGTGCTTAACAATTATGCATTTATTATAATTTTGAAATCGATATTACTCTTCAATTTTTCAAAATTAAACGGAAAATTCTTCAACGAAAATTCTTTGAAATTATTGGCACGTGATCCGCATAATTATTAGTGGAGCTTGCACCTATAGTGAAACCTTACCGTTTTTATGGATGTCTCATGTAGCTGGCTAATTTTGAGAAGAAAGGATGTGTGCGTGTGTTGAGGATGTGGTCCACAACTGGGACGAGTTCATAATTCAATTACACGATAAAAGGGGGAATAATTTCACCAAAACCGCTAAGTATCTTGCGGATGCGTGACACGGGGACTCTTGATGTAAATAGCCGCGACGGGGTTGAATTTATCCTTACGTATTTGAGATAATCGTCTTATAAAGGCTAAATTTAGAGCCTCATTGAGAAATACCACATTTCACATAACCCAACAATTTACTTCGATACTCACAATTTACTTATATGCAAAATTTACGCAACGAGGTCGCTACACCAGCTCACCAGCTCACGAATCTCTCAGTTCCGTGAGCCCTGTGTCCGATGAAGCTGTAAGCGCCGCATAGGCTAACGGCATCAACATCAACAGAATCTAGAGGTCACCTCACCCCATAGTCTGATGCCTTCTAAAACTGTAAGGAACGCGGTGTACAAAGAAGTTTTGTAAAATATACTATTTTAATGGTGATAATCGATTTTTGAAAGTTCCATAGCATTCTGGTACTTATTATGACATAGGGAAGATTTTCAGAAAATTCTATCAAGATTTTGAGATTCACGTGGATGAAGTCGCACGCAAAAGCTAATATATTTATAAAGCACACAACAAGTTAAAATATAGTCTAATATATGATTAAACATTTTAAAACTAAAATTAATTATGCACCGATATCTACTCGAATGTTGCATTAAATTTAATAGCAATTCTTTTTTAAATCCAACATTATCTTATTCCATATGTTAGTTTAATGTAGAAAACAGGGTCTATTGCCATAAGATCACGATCCTGACATAATGACTTCCCGCAAAATTGCACAGGTCTATCTTATAGAAAGTGGTCTTACATTGCAATTGCTAATACGAGATTACCACTCAAAGGCTTTTTCTCCATCTGTTGAGGATGTGGTCCACAACTGGGACGAGTTCATAATTCAATTACACGATAAAAGGGGGAATAATTCCACCAAAACCGCTAAGTATCTTGCGGATGCGTGTCACGGGGACTCTTGCTGTAAATAGCCTCGACGGGGTTAAATTTATCCTTACGTATTTGAGATAATCGTCTTATAAAGGCTAAATTTGGAACCTCATTGAGAAATACAACATTTCACATAACCCAACAATTTACTTCGAAACTCACAATTTACTTATATGCAAAATTTACGCAACGAGGTCGCTACATCAGCTCACCAGCTCACGAATCTCTCAGTTCCGTGAGCCCTGTGTCCGATGAAGCTGTAAGCGCCGCATAGGCTAACGGCATCAACATCACTTATATTATATAGTATAACTAGAGGTCGCCTCACCCCATAGTCTGATGCCTTCTAAAACTGTAAGGAACGCGGTGTACAAAGAAGTTTTGTAAAATATACTATTTTAATGGTGATAATCGATTTTTGAAAGTTCCATAGCATTCTGGTACTTATTATGACCTAGGGAATATTTTCAGAAAATTCTATCCAGATTTTGAGATCCACGTGGATGAAGTCGCACGCAAAAGCTAATATATTTATAAAGCACACAACAAGTTAAAATATAGTCTAATATATGATTAAACATTTTAAAACTAAAATTAATTATGCACCGATATCTACTCGAATGTTGCATTAAATTTAATAGCAATTCTTTTTTAAATCCATCATAATTATCTTATTCCATATGTTAGTTTAATATCGAAAATAGGTTCTATTGCCATAAGATCACGATCCTGACATAATGACTTCCCGCGAAATTGCACAGATCTATCTTATAGAAAGTGGTCTTACATTGGAATTGCTAATACGAGATTACCACTCAAAGGCTTTTTTCTCCATCTGTTATTGGTTCTAACATCAAACATCAACATGATTTGTTTTAATGTTTCGTTGCATTATAATAATGCTATACGTACGATGAACTATACTCGGGAGTAATCAAATCGACTCATTTTCGCACGCATATACTTGTTGGATTTTTAAAATATACGTTTTATTTGATTAATTAACATAACATTAACACTATTAGCATTTAAAAATATTTAGTATGGTTTACCGTGGTTTTAATTAGGCAATTTAAATGCGCGTAGAAGAGAATTGACTACCGTACCCACGAGTCGTACCGTACCGGGCAACCGAGTTTACATCAACAGTCGCTTATCAAAAGTTGACCTATACACACCTCCACCAATTGCATTCATTTTTTTGTCGAAACTATAAATATAAAACTAGATAAAAAACAAAATAAGAGAAAATTTAAAAACATGTGACGACCTACAATGAATTCTCATAGCAGATGTTCCACTTCCCTCACAATTGGCAAAGAGCTTTTAAAGGGAAAGAGAAGTTTTGAAATAAACGAATTACTTTATGTATTTTATTTATTTTACATGGGCCCCATCGTTGCACAGCGGTTAAACTTTCAAATATTTAACTGCTCATTCAAAAGACTTAAAACAATTAAAATAACTTTCATCATTATCTTAAATAGACGGTATAAATATGAGTAAAAACTATCGCTTTATTTATTTTAGTGCTTTTCTTACCGCATCAATAATATTCTTAGAGTCATGATTATAAGTTGCAGTGATTGTTTCTTTTCTTTATGACATTTGGGGGTGTTTAATAGGCATACAGTTTACCAAATGGTAAATGATTCCCACTGTTCATGTCATAAGACATACATTTGTTTTTTGTAAGGAAACATAATGCAGAAGCGTTTTCACCTTTGACGAGACCAAAAGAAAGAATAAAAGAATATTGAGGAAGTAACGAATACTGTCAACAAGTTATTGGAACGTTGTAATAAAGAGTCAACACATTGTCCGTTGGGATGTTTAAATTAAGGAAGATTTTTATGTTCCTTTTTTAAAATATTTCGGAAGACAAATGAGCACACAGTTTACTAGATGACAGCAGCCCATGACAACTACATGTATCTTTAACAAAGATTCTAGATGCACAAGCGCCGTTGCCGCTAAGGACTGAGATGTTTTTATACCTCGTTAGCTATATTTGGTCACTGGATCTGTACATTCACTATACGAACAATTTTATGATGCTATTTCACACTGGTATTCTGGGAGGGTGTTGTCCTTCTCCTGTAGAGCTGACCCATTTATGCTGCAGATATACAGTAGCTGTAACGTGGCACCTTCTCTGTTAAACGTGTTTAAACGATCTCATTTTGCTTGAATATAGCTCACGTTCATAGACAATACGCTCCGTGAACGCTCAATTGAGCATCATATAGGGCGATGACAAAGGAAGCAGGCTTCTAGCTCGGTACTTATTAGTGTCTGCTTTTCAGAAGACAATGGCAAGTACAAGCACTCAACAACGCTCATGCTATTGATCCTATTTGTTCATAGTATGCAATTTTATATATATTTACTTGTAGAGTAATCCCAAAGAATAAATATAGCTTGAAAATTTGTTTCCCAAGAAAGAAGACCTGCCTTATGAACATGCTTAAGTAGGCTGGTATACTTTTACCTATAAAGTTAAGAGTTATGGTATTTTAAACCATTATCCATTAGCACCATTCAGAGTCTATAACAAGGCCACTACCAGACCAATATGGTACCATACCTCGTAATCTTGGATAGATTACGAGGTTTGGTACCATGAATACAAAAAAGCCCAGTCATATTATTATCGTACTACTTCACATCTAATACATTAAACAATATGTACAATGAAACATATCTTGGGCGACGAGGGTAAGAAAAGAAACAAAATTTAAACCATCAAACCTTAAATTATAATTTAACCTAAAATAATAAAATTCTACCATTAAATTTTAAATAAACAACGTAAATTCAATTCCTACGTAGATTCAGTCGAATTCCATTATTCTAGTGGAGTGCAAAGTATGGTTATGAAATGGGAAGCCTTTTGTCTCATTGTTCGTATTATTTTCTGTTATAAACTTGTATTTGCAATGTGAAACTGAATGCCTCGCTCAATTGGTAAAATTTTGTACCTCAATATTATTGTTATATTTATTTATCATGGTAGTCTTATAAAATATATCTATTTATATTCATCTTTAATTAAAATTTCAATACGCATTCAATACTTCAACAATTCATAAAAATGCGGAGGGCTATTCAAAATCTGGAATATTATAGTTTATAGTTTAATTGGGTAAGCAGCAACAAGACAACAACTTGCTAACTACTGCAGGCGTAGCATCCATAGTTTCGACAAAAAAATGAATGCAATTGGTGGAGGTGTGTATAGGTCAACTTTTGATAAGCGACTGTTGATGTAAACTCGGTTGCCCGGTACGGTACGACTCGTGGGTACGGTAGTCAATTCTCTTCTACGCGCATTTAAATTGCATAATTAAAACCACGGTAAACCATACTAAATAATAATAGTAACTAATATCAAAGTACTCTAAATATGTCTTAGATTGGTTAAATAAATTACGTAGTACTAATACTATTTTACTTAAGTATCGAACAATTTTCGCTTTTACTTTAAGAAGTAAAAAGTACTTTGAAGTATTATACATTTATAATTTAACATTATAAATATTTTACACCTTTATAGCGTGCAAAATATTTATAATTAATATCCTCTTCACCTTTGTAAGTGGTTCAAAACGTATCGTACTTTGAAGGGGCTTAAAATATACAAAATACCCGTTCTTGTCGGGTTTATGATCTTGAATCGGTCTCTCACATTTAAAAATATATGAAGGGAACACTCGACGCCGTTAACACATTAACGTGGTCAAAATATTCTATATCCTAAAATAATAATGTCGGCTGAGCTTTACAAAGAGCTCATTTATAACGATGAACCTAAAATACCGAAATGCCAATCTCGTTCATCTTAAATAACATTTATTTAATTTTAAGTAGACATACTTGAAATACAAAAAAGTACAGTATGTCATTATTATAAAAATAAATTAATGTTTTAATTAAAACAAATTTCTTAATGATGAATTTAATTTATGTATTAGAGCATTGCATTTCCGTTTCTTCACACAGGGAACAATCCGAATAAATATACTTTAATTTTACATTTTAGTAATTAACGCTTTAGTAACTTTGTAGTTAAGATGATGTTTTTTTTTTCAATGTTTGTTTATAGAATAGGTGGCGAACGAGCAAGCAGCTCACCTTATGAGAAGATCACCGTTCAGGAGAGGAGTCCCAGATGCGCTGCCGCACTGTAAGAAAGGTGTCGGCTTTTTCTTCAGGGTCCCTAAGTCGTATCGGTTCGGAAACACCGCTGGCGACTGCTGATTCCACATTCTTAGTATTACTTAATCTTAGTATTTATTTAATCTTTGGTAATCAAATGTTGGTGAGCTATAAAACTACATTTATGTTGAACAATAGCATCAGAACACTACTGTGTTTCGTGACTTACTGTGAATGCCTCGTCGCCAATAATAAAGGTCTCCGGAAGCGTACACTTACCAGACAAAATACAGCAGCATTATACTGCTATTTCACGCTGGTATTCTGTGAGGGCGTGGTCTTACCCCGACCGAGCTGACCAATTCATTCTGCAGCTAGAAACAAACTGCTACCACTGTCAAATAATATTGTCCATTTATCGATATGGCATCGAGATGCCACAGACTAGTTTCGGATTTCATTTAGTCGATTAAGGCCACCATTTCTATCTTCCTAAACGTTAAGTGCACAACTCTTCAATCGGTGCTATACGGAACTAAGATATTGTTTTGACAACGAAGAAAAATATGACTATTGACAAAGCAAAAGATACACATTAAGAGCATTATAATATTAAAAATATTTGCTTTTTAAATAATTATAAATAAAAACTTTAATTATTTTGCGTAATAATAACAGGTGCAAATGGCGGACAGTGCCTTGTAGCAATTTTTGTCGGAGACTAGACGGCTATAAATAACTTATGCTGAGGAGTGTATTCATAACCAAGTGAGATGATGATAATATGTAATTCTTTATCCTTACATATTTGGTGTTTATTGAAATTCTCGTGTATAAGATTATTTAATATTTTAATATATATAGAACCAAACTTATAATTAAATTAATAATTAACTTATTATTAATTAACAATACTTATAATTATTTATTAGAATTAATTATTCATTATTAATTAATTAATATTAACTGATTATTAATTAACAATATTTATAATTCCCCGCTGAAATAATTGATATCATAGTTTTCTGGTCTGAAAATTTCTCGTAGTGTCTAATTGTCTAATACGAGGAAAATGTCTTATTAAATATTTATTTAATATAAAATACATCATTCTCATTTATAATATTGAACATGCAATTATAATAAACTGAACTTTAGTTTTAATTTTTTTATCGTTGCAACGTATTCTATTGCGTATACTTGTTGAAATTTTTGAAATCATATAATATTCTATTTCTTTTTTGTAAATTTGATAAGTTTTAAATTATATTTTCATTATACAAAACATAAAAACATTTCCTTTGAGATATTCAAACTACGTTTAGAATACAGATTGTGATTTCGCAGTGACATGAATAAAATTGTGGAAAAGATCACTTACAGACAAATCTTCTACAACTTCGGATGAAATATATTGGAAATATATTTATTTAAACTAAGTTAGCAATAAATATTCTACTGTAATACAATTAACTGTATAAAAATAATTGTACTTTAAATAGACATATTCAAAATTTTAATACAAGAATTTTATTTAAATTACTTTTATAAAGGATTGAAATATAAATGATATAAATTATGTTTATGTTAGAAAAGATCACACTAAGCATGTAAGATGTTATCTGCGTTAAACTCATTTAGAGAAAGAAAACTCATCTTTTTCTCCTTCATTTTCTTACCGCACGAAAGACGAATTTTATTGTACATTTTGATTGCGTTTCAAGAGTAAAAAAGAATAATAAATAGTAATATATACATGGCTAGACTTCAATTTGTGGTCATGGAACGACATACTATCACATTAAGGAGTGCTTTATTATTATTTTATTATTTGTTAAATCTATGATATATTGATGATTATATTTGTAAAAATGTTAGTGATGAAATATTAAAGGTGTATGTTATAAGAAGCCTCGACTGATATTTATTAATATCAGGGTTTGAAGAAGAAAAAGAAAATACTATTATTTATTTTAATTACATTACAGTAACAAACGAGCACACAGATCACCTGATGTTAAGTGATTCTTGTGGCCCATAACATCTAAATTCATCCTTGACAAGGAATCTTAATTTTGCGTTGTCACCCGTTGAGGACTGAGATGGAATTCCTCGTCTCCAGTAATAAAGTAACGGATCCCAGCACCCCTGCATCCCTGTGATATTTGTAAAATCTGACATATAGAATATACACTGCAGGCCAAAAGTTTAAGACCACCGTAATTAAAGTAGGAAAATAAAGTAATACTCCAATAAAATATGAAATGTTTAATTAACCTGTTTAATCATCTAATACAACATAGATTGACAAACAATATACTTTAAAAGCGTAAAGAAATATTAACAGTCCATGCAAAAAAGGCTATAGTTAGCTAAACTGATTGTTCATCAAAAATCCTTTACATTTTATAAATTTTTCACAAGTCTCGGCATACAATTTGTTAATAGTGTCTTGTGATATATTGTTCTAAAATATTATAATTACGTATAAAGCATTCCACATTTGTTTTCTCGAGAATGGGCCACGATTACGGACGTTCCTATTAAGCTCTTCCCACAAAAGTCCAATGGGAGTCCTTATTCTCTTCTAAATATCCTCTACATAATTTTGAGCTATGCTTAGGATCTTTAATTTTTTTGATTATCTTGTTGGAAAATTAATCCATCTCCAATTAATTGCAACCCGGAAGAAACGACATTTTGTTCTAAAATGTTTTTGTACTGTTCCTTTTTCAAAATTCCTTCAATTTTAAACAAAGCGCTAGATTGCTAGAGAAGCAACTCCAGACCACAATTGAGCCACCACCATGCTTGATTGTTGGGACTACACAATCTGACATCATCTTTACTTTTTTAAAGCAGCACTTTTTTAAAATCTTCTTTAGTCCAATCTCGATGGGCAAAAAAACTGCCTGTCTCCTGTATCGTCTTTAGTTCAATCTCGATGGGCAAGAAAACTGCCTGTCTCCTGTATCGAGTTATTGCGCACTATATCGAACACAAGTCTTTGATAACTTCAGTTGTGAAGCAGTCTCATGTTCGGATTTGCCTTCATTATGTAAAACAACGATGACGACGAGATTTTCCCATTTTGTGACGTCTTCACTATAGAAACCACAAGTTTAGACTAAATGACATTGTTTGTGAACAAAACAAAGTAAACTCGGGTAATAATAAGTAAAAGTAAATATTCCTTATTATTGACCAATATGAAACAAAAGCAAATTAGCTTTTGTTTCATATTGGTCAAGTAATGAAGACATTATAAAAATATTATTACGACTCTACCACCTGGCGCTAGCGCAGCGTTTGTCGGTGTTTGAATACAATAGATGTTTATTGTCTAATTACTTGAAAGTAAACAAAAGAATGACTTCTTTAAATATTCGATATTAACAATAGAATATACAGATGTGCATTTCTTATATTTAACCTATGGGATTTTATTACAATTAATGGATAATTATGTTGTGTATGTGTGATCTTAAACTTTTGGCCGACAGGGTATACTTGTTGGAAAACTAACAATTTAAAATGCAAAAAAATTGTACCTCAGCTGGGAATGGATCCCCGAATACGTACCGTAATCAAGCAATCTCATCATTTCGACACAGGCAAAAATAACTTTGAGTAAAGTTGCCTAATATTGTACAATGTTTATTAATAGCTATTACAAAATAGTATTCCTATCACCATAAGTACAATGGGCCGGGGAAAAGTTTATTCTTATTGAAAATACAAGTTCAACAAACCTTTATCATAGTTAATTTATATTTGATTATAATATTGCCATTTTGTTCGATAACTTGTTGCCAATTTGAAGGTATATTATGATATTTTGTATTGTATATTAGCAAAATTTTGTGCATAATCCCATTGCTGTAAAATATTTGAGACTTCGCTATCATCTGTGTAGATTGACTGCCCTTAGACCATATACTTTTTCGCACGTTCTTGTTATAAGTAAACCAATTTTCATCACCAATAATCAAGCCTTTTAAAAATGGTTCAGTTTCATTACGTTTTGATACAGAATCGCAATTGTAGTAAAGTACTTGATTCAATAAGTTTCGTTCCGTGAGTTACTGTGACACCCAAATATAGAGCTTTTTTGTACATCCTAACTTTTTAAAATGGGTCAAAACTGTTTTGTGGTCAATCTCTTCAGCTAAATCATAACTACTCATATCAGATCGGCATCTTGCTCCACTTTATAAAAAACGGCATCCACTTTTTATATAATCATTTTTGATATCAAAATTACCCCGCTCTGAAAACGCTTGAAACTAATTTGTGCTACTCTTACTGAAACTGCGTTAAGTTTGTAAACATCACAATTTTTTTTCACGCCTAGTGTCTCATTTTCCCTTTTGTAATAAAACTTCAAAATGTATCAAATTTCTTCGTTAGATTCACACATGTTGACGGGCAGAAAAACAATAGAAAACGTTTTTACTTCTTATTTTTCTGTTTTTAAAATGTCATCTAATGATCTAACTAATGGTATCAAAACCAGACCGATACAAACAGTACAACAAAATTATTTTATTATTGGTATAGAAAACTTAAGGAAGATTATCTTTGTAGGTAAGTGCCTTAATTATGTATGTTTGTCATTAATTATGAAATTATAATCATTTTATCATTGATTTTGTATTTTGGTCTTTAAATTTAATTTATTATATTTAAAGACCACTATATATATTGCTTAGTTTTTAATTGTAAGGTTGTATATATCTATGATAAGATTCCACGTTCTATTTTACATTTGCTATATCTCAGATTAATAAATTATTATTAAGTAACCTTTTTATTCTATACATGACTTTTATACACGCATGAAATGCTTATATTGGATTATGTATCATTATGAAATAAAAAAACTATGTAAAAACAATAATCAAATAAAATAAAATACGAATAAATAAAAAAATAAAAAACGTTTTTCGTAACGTTAAGGCGGGTATTAAGAGCATCAGCCCTTTAGTCCCGGGCATAACAATAAGGCTAAGGTACCCTAAGGTAGGCCTGTCGTACAAGGCGACTAAAAGGGGACTTCGGGTTCGCGGGTGATCAGGGTAGGGGCTCTGACCGCCCGGGCAAGTGGACCCGGAGAGGACGGCAACTCGAAGTGGTCTCGAGTTGCCGTAACACAGCGAGGGTGCTAGGGGAGGTCTGACCTCCCCTGGGACGTGCTCAGCCACCGTGCATAGGGGCACCGGTGCGTTCCTTTGTAGATCCCGGAGCCCCTCCCAATGCACTGAGGATGACCACCTGGGTGGTTTTAGTGGTTAGAAATACCACATAACCCTGTCTCTCCCCCAGGAGGCTAGGTATCTTTCGAAGATTTCCCCCCCAATAACAAAATAAATGTATTAAAGCGTGGTAGAAATCAAATAAACATACATTTGACGTTAAAAGAATTTTAAAAGAGTTTATTTGAATGAGCAGAAGTTGGGATTGAGTTTGAATTATAATTATCAAATAATATATAAACCTTTGATATTGTTTTTTGATTTATTTTTTACTTGATATTAAATTTTAGTTCTTTGATTATTGCTCTAATCTGTTTTCCACTAGAATTATTTATTTTGATACAAGAAATAAATTGGACTAAATAAGCCCGTGTTACTAACAACAAAGCTGCAAACACACTAGTTCTCAACTCTGAATATCCGTTACAGCTAGTGCTTTAAAGTTTACAAACGAATTTTAAACAAGTAAAAACCACGTATAAACCTAAACTTATATCCTACACTTAATATCTTCGGTTTTTTTAGACTATAAAAAATCCTCGTCATTCAATAAAGCATTAAAAACTCAACATAACTTTAGCTTGTAATATCCATGACATGATTAAAATACTACTTAATACTTACCGAGAGTGTGTGGCACGGTTTCGAAGTAATCTAATTAAACTTTAACAAGTAACAGTTTTGTATTTTAAATTAACACATAAAAATAATTAAAAAGTTATACATTTTATCACAAAGGCCAAAGAACTTCCCTGAACATCTATTTCAGTCTTTCTAACTTTTTTTTTCTAAATTAAAGTTCGTTAAAAATCGTAATTTTTTATAAAATATATGTCCAAATAATTTTGATGACTCCATAACTACATAGTTTAGTTAATTTTTATTGTAGACTACGTAAGCGGTTTGTATTTTCTATATTAAGGTAGAAAATAAATAGGGTCAGACTTCCACAAAAATAAATCTAGACGTGTTTATTGATTCCATGGAAGAAGTGTATACATTGTGAGGCTAGATTTTGATAGTTGAAAAAAATTTCTAGCAACAATTTAAAACATTGTGCTACCAACAAGAGGATATTTTGGTATGGGAAGAATTTGTAATAGGTCAGCCAATTCAGCCGAAATGTAAAAAACACTGATTTTTTTAAAAAAAAAATATAGCATATAGGGTCAGAGCTCAAGCTGTGCTCTAAAAGGGCCATTGCCGTTACCTAAGTACATCTTTCTGAAATCTTCACCTTGAAAATTAGTGTGCATAAATGTTATGTAATGATATAAGGCTGCAAGTGGATAACTTTTTTATTAAGGTAGCCAGGTGTTTCATAGTCAGGTTAAAGTTTCAATGTGGAGATATAATTCCGGCTTATTTAGCGGCTCCGAATCTTCCGTATTCAGTTTTATAATTTACAGGGACTTAATAAAATCGATAAACTCAACTCAATGACATTATTAATCATAAAATAAAATAAAAAAACAAATTATTCGTATCTTAATTTTTCTTATTTACAAAAAACACAGGAGTTTTTATAATACAAACGATGTAAGGGTCTACTATGTACATACGTCTATGACTCGATGATAGTTTGCGCAAACAGGTTAATTGTAATTGGCCTCTCAGCCCATTTGAGTTTATGGACTTTGTCGCAAACCACTCCGGATTCAAATATTTATTTTTTATTTGTTTATTTTAAATATTTTATTTTATATATTCTTCCATCAGTGCCAGTGTGTGTGCTTGTGATTCTATATTAATATCATTCTATTGATTTTAAAATATATTATATTATTTGCCTTCAGCGCTGAGAATAAAAATGTAGCTTTTAAGTTTTGAATTTCTGACATGGCGAGGTGTTGTCTTTGCCAATTGGTGGGTAAAAATATCTTTAAGCTAAAAGCAAAATTCATTTTATTTAAAATTTTCTGAGGAAAACGTATGTCTTCAAATAAAATATCTAGATAAAAAAAATCATGCTTGTTTCTTTGAGTGTCAATAATGAAATGTGATTATTGTACTACTCTCGTCACTTATAATAAACTATATTACGGCGCAATGTGTTTTAATTCATCTTCGCGATTGTAAATATTAGTACAAATGACTTTATGCTCGGTATCATTACTTCATATTATAAAATATGTTAAATATGTTATCAAATATGTTAAACTAAAATTTGTACAGTATAGGCAATTATACTTACGTGTTTTATCGATTTACTCGTAAGCGTCGGTCTATAGTGAACGAAGCCATTTTACATATTAACTGAAATAAAATATGCAAGAGGACTTGAGATTTGCTATGAAGAATAAAAGCATATATAAACAGGTCTAAGGTTTTTTTATGAACAGTTATTGCTGTAATAAATGTACATAGTTGTAAAAGTTAGCAGACCGTGTTTTTGCAACTTTAATAATAAAAAACTTTCCCGTAAGAAGTCGAAATACGTATCTATTGAAACTAAAGGAAAGCGACAAAGTTATAAAATCTGTCTACATACACACATACGCACAATTTTATTGGAATAAGAAATAGAATATTGTATTGTTCTAGATAATTTATATTTCATTTGTTCATTGACATGGCAACAATTTTTTGAAACGGCGGCGAATCTCGGTGGTCACTTAATTTTTAAAAAATTATTCGGTCATATTCCAGACACTTCAAAAGCTTGGTATCAGCCGTATGTTCGTATATCGTACTATCAATAGATACAACAACACTTTCTCTGTCGAAGACCAGAAAAGATCGGGGCTGCCGCGTGCTGTTAGATCTACAAAGGCTGTTAATGCTGTTAAAGCCAGTATTCGTCAAAACCCCATTAGGAAGCGAGAAATGAAGATTTCCGCTGAGTTCAAGACCTGAAGCTCGGTGCTTATCGTCGATATACAGGACATGCACTAAATCAATATTTACAATTAAAGAGAGTGGATCGATCAAAACGCATTCTGTCGCGATACGCGAACACAGAAATATCCTCTAATTTTTCATGATTGAAGAACACAACAATAAGCAAAATGATAAAGAGTATGCTCACAGTTCGAAACACGCAGCTCAAGTGGTCGGAAAGGTACAACGTGGTCATCATCCTGCGTCAGTGATGGTTTGGCGGGGCATGTCTTATCAAGGAGTCACAAAACTTCATTTTTGTGAAAAAGGAGTAAAAACTTCAGCCAAAGTGTATCAAGATACAATCTTGGGTCATGTTGTGAAACCTCTTAGCAATACACTTTTTAAAAATATACCGTGGGCTTTCCAGCAGGACTCTGCACTTGGTCACCAGGCAAGAACTACCCAAACTTGAAAAAATGTGAGTTCAATGGTTTTGCGCATCGTTTATCCCATTGAATAGAAACATTGGTCACTTATCGTCGGCACTGACTTGAAAGTTTCTGGCATTTGTAACAAATTGCAATGTATGCTGGAAATTAGCAAATATTGTATAAAATTAACTTATTAGTTAAAAAAAAAGAACCAAACTTGTTGAAAAGTTTTTCTTTCTAACGGCAATAAAGCGGTGTAGTTTTGGAGAATGGCTTGTATAAGTTTAACGCTCAAAAGCATTGATTTTAATTATAATTAAAGTCGTTTTAACCTTATCAAATAAGATACAACATTAATCAGCGAAACAAAATGAAAGGAGCAACAGCTCAGTAGTGTAATCTAGTAATAAATAGACTATAAAACTCATCTTTACAACCATTTTGTATTATCTCCTATTTTACTGTTAATTGGAAAAACGAATAGAATTTATTTAACGTTTATGTGACACGTCTTGGTTTAAAAGGTCAATCGATGTAAGGTAACTTTCGAATAAAAATAAAACGCTAAAAAATATCAGGCATGTTTTAAAAGATATTGTGTTACTTGTAGATTAAGTGATTTGCAAAAAATAATATAAATAAGCACCAGTAGCTACTTTAACAAAACATTGTCACTTAAATGATACCTAATATTGTATTTTAACTATACTATGAATAAAAAAGTTATATGAATGTGTATGCATGTACGTGTGTATTACATACATCATAGGAGCGTTTGGTATCGCAGCAGTGGAAAGCGCCATAGCGTCACAATCGGGTCAAAGAACATTAGTGAATTAACTTCTTTATTCGACGCGACTCCCCAACGAGTTTTAATCGGAGATAATCCAGGCTAGGGAAGTGTAACATCTCCTTTTAATGCTTATTTGCTTAGTTAAGAAATTCAAATAAAATTTGCCCTGTTTGTTTCGTTACATCTACAAAATAAATTTAGATTATATTTGTTTTTAGTATAACAGCTAAAAGGTCTACCACTATTACTTTAATATCGTTTGCCACGTTATCTCATGCCAATGGATATACTAGCTTCTTATAGCACACTTTCTTATATATAGCTATTTTTGTCTGAGTTTATTCGTGAGTACTAGATAATAAAATAAACAATTAACAGTTTTTCAGTAAAATTAAGGTCGCGAACGATTATTCTTAGTGAAGTAGTCTTTAGCGATTCATTACACGTTACAATTAAACTGCTAACCACAAATCATTCTACGTGTATCATATGATCAAATTATTTGTAGTTCACCAAATTACTAATTTTAAAGTCAACAAGGGTCATTTGTATTATTAGTTTTTATGTTTAAATTACATTATTAATGTTAAAATGCTGTACAACGCTGGCTTCTCACAAATATAATTAAGCTATAAATCCTCTGATCGAAGCTGCAGGGATTACGGTGTGCGGTTCTACTCAATTAATTAGCTTCGAAAATTGTCTGAAAGCTTAAAATCGGTCACGAATTAAACTCTACTACACCAGTACTGGTCATACTACAAAGCCTAAAAACTAAGTACTTTATTAACTACTATTGACATTAAAGAACAAAAACATTAAAGAAATGAAAATATTTTTACCAATTCTTAACTGTACCAATATCTCTATTATTTAACATTACATTACTAAGGATAATTTTAATATATTTAACAGATTTTTAAGCAAATAAAATAAAAACAAAAGGCCGCAAAGTATATTTTTATTGCATCCACTGTACGTCCGGTTGACCTGGAAGTATTTTAGCTTTTTAGCGACGCAGATTTCACGATGGAGGTTTTTACATAACAAACCGGTAGCCGGCGCAGTTTTGCAGAAATGTAAGTGTAAAAAGAACACTCTTATCTTACAGAAATCGTGTTACTATTCGGTGAATGACTCCCGTTGGAGCTTGAGTTCAACCGCGGTGTTGGCTATGAAGCAGCAGGTTGCTGTCGCTTGTGCGTGACTGCGGGTCTAGGGTGGATATAATATAAGAACAAAAAATTTATCATTATTTATTAATTACATTTAAGAGTAACAAACGAGTACACGTATTACCTTACGATTCAATGGTGACCACATTGTGAAGGTGTAAATGGAAAGATTTTTTTTTCATAAATATTTTTTAGGGTTTTCTCATTTGCATTATACGAAGCCTAAGAAGACTAATACAAGAGTATGCCAATTAAAGCATTACATGTTCGTAATAATACCTCATTAATTATTCTCAAATTTTACAACAAGTGGAAACTCCAACCAACAAAATCAAACTTTTTACACTAGAAGGCGCACAATTTGTATTTTTTCTTTTGTTATAAATAGTAAAAATGTAAAATTATATCATTTCTGTTTATTAAAAGAAAAAATCATCAAGCATCAATTAATAATCTTCAGTATGATTCACCTCATTATTAAATTTAAAACAGACAAAATTGAAGAAGAAATAAACCTACTGTCCTAATCTCGTTTTTCTACCTTCAGTCGTAAAATAATATGGGTCTTACATACAAACAAACGTTCATCTCTTATTTTGTTCCCTAAGGAATGGTAACTACAAAACTTCTTTTTAAGTGGATGTTTTCGTTACAAAAGGAAATTACTGTCCAAATTTCGTGCTGCTAGCTTCGATAGTTGAGATTCGGCGACGATGAATCAGTCACTTAGATTCTATAATTTAATAACCTCAAATTTCAATTTCATGTATTTTCATTGCACATATTGTAACGGTGCGAATTAAGTAGAGACTGGTAAATGTAATGATAAACCCCTAGTTGCGCTGGCTAGATGGCGAAGAATCCTGATACGATGAAATTTATTCTATCGCATTAATGTACAAACTGGGAAAATATTTGGTCATTATTGAAACCGTAACCGTGCGCTCACGCACTCTTGTACTATTTCAAAGCGCAGACGCAAATGTGTGCGCTAGAATCTACTAACGTTACAGACACTCTCTGTTCAAAAATACAATCACTTACTATTGCGAAATCAAATTCGAAACCCATATTGTTTTTTGTAAAATAATAATAATTATTATTGCAATATACGTATTTGTGTAGATGTGGGTAGAGAAGAATAAACTCAGTGTTAGTTAATTTAATAATTAAAATTAATATGTAAGTGCATTGGGACACCATGGCTAGTTGTTATTAATAAAATACAAGCTCTATATTTGGCTCTTGTAAATTGTATTAAACTTTCCGTGTGAAATTTTTAATAGCTCATGTGAACGATCATCTCAATAACGTATTAAAAAAAATGTACTTTTACTGAAACTAAACCGTAAACAGTAATACATAATATTAAACTGATAAGTTACTGATTTCAAATTGTTGGTGTGATGTGTCCCCGGTATTTGACATAGTATTTTTGTAATAATTTATGTCTGCTCCTGGTTACTGGTTGCTGACATTCCAAGGATCCAGAAGTTTTTTTTTTCTGAACTTATTAACGTTATTATTATCTTATCAGTCTATGCAAATGCTTTTATATAACATCACTTGAAACTTTAACATGGTTCGGTACTTCAAATTTAAAATCAACTCAAAGTAAATGGGACTTTTACTACTTTGTTTTAACATTAAAATATGATTCTATCCTAATCTGTTTAATTCGGAAATATCATTCGCTTACCTGTGTAGGTTATATTATAGTCTTGTAAAATTTACAAGACTATAATATATATCCTATTTTATTAATGTTTAATATTTGTACAAATACAGAGACTCGCTTACATCGGAGGAGAGGAAGAGGACAACTCTTCCTCTCTTCTAATGTAACTTATGTGCCAGAAGAATGAGATGGAGCCAGATGGAGCCACAATGACACGGGTAACCAAGTTAAATCAAACCTGAAAACCAACAACTCGAGTTCAACAAATAATTATCTCAATCGGGAATCGATCCCGAGACCCCGCAATCAAGCAACCACGTCATCTGACTACTAAGACATGTGAGTTAATATAATGGTTACATGTATACATTTTTAATATTAAACAATATAATATATTTGAAAAATGTATTTTCTACCTCTGCTAAACACGTCCAATAGTTCTGTTACACTGTTAATCTGTTATATAAAGCCCTAACTGACAAAGCTTACTCCGAGCTAATGCCCCGTTGAGATAAATCACTAAAGCTTTAATCTTTTGACAAATAAACAGCACAAACCTACAGTCTAGGTAATAACGGAACATATATCAGATTATTCAGGCTCCTATTAAAATCATACAAAAGTTTTTTTCTGAATTATCAGTAGAGCTACGATGTAGTTTATTTCTAGCTGCAGAATGAATGGGTCAGCTCGATCGGGGTAGGACCACGCCCTCACAGAATACCAGCGTAAATAGCAAAATGCTGCTGTGTTTCGTCTGCAGGGATCTGGAGACCTTTATTACTGGTGACGAGGTATTCCATCTCTCAGTCATCATGGGTGACAACACATCTGCGTTATTATTCCTGTCATGGTTAACAATATTATTATATATCAATATTATTGATGTCATGGGCCACGGAAATCACTTACTATCAGGTGAACTGTGTGCTCGCTTGTTACTCGCAATGTAATAAAAAAGTAAGATTAAAAAGGCTTGGGTACTAAGTAAAAAAGCAATATACTAGCAAACTAGCATAAAATATAAGTCACACACATTACATTTTCACAAAGATCAACTTTTTGATCCAGTGGAATGACTTAAAATGTAATGCGGAATTGAAAGGAAGGTTTTTGACCCATAGTAAAATGACCAGCTGACTAATATGAAAAAAACTACCAACTAATTTGAAAGATAGTTAAGCATTGCTTTTATAGATTTCTCCGCAATTTAGGAAAAACACACTACATAGAGATTTTTTAAGTTTAAATATTTTTATATGTGGTAGCAGATCTACAATATATCCACCTTTCTTATATTTTTCTATATTATATAAAAATAATCATTTGCTTTGAGAGAAGCCACCTCAGCCCTTACATATAAAATAAATACATATAGGTCCTTACCTATGAAATTGCCGTTTTGTATGAAATGAGTTAAAGTACTTTTTTTTCAAACTTTTTCATTTCTGATATTCAAAGTAATCAACAATGTAATCGATGTATCTTTGCCAACGCAGTGGTAGTTTATTGATGAACTTCTTATAAAAATCAAATGGACGGGAGGCAACAAACTCTTCTAAGGCAATTTGTACTGCCTCTCGGGAATTGAATTTTTTTCCTGCTAAAAGTTGTCCATATTTTGGAAAAAGCGGTATGGGGTCGCGCGTTGTCGTGTAGGAGTAGCGGGGACGACCGATTGACCAAAGCTGGTTGCAGATGTGCGAGCTTCTCCATCATTGTCTTCAGTTCTTCACAGTACACATCTGCAGTAATGATCATGACGTTTGGTAAAAAACTGTGATGAATCACACTGGCACTAGACCACCACACAGTGACCATCAACTTTCTAGAGGTCATTTTTCGTTTAGGCCATTGCCAACTTGCTGAGCGCTTTCGATTGTTGAACAGAATCTACTTTTCGTCGCACGTAACAATTCGGTTCAAAATTCTTTCATTTCTGTGCCTGTTGAGCAGCGTGAGGCAGGTCTCGAGTCGTACGTTGCGCTGGCTATCGTTAAGTTCGCGGGGCACCCCTCTATCAAGCTTTTTTACCTTGCCAATTTGTCGCAAATGGACCAATATTGTTTTGATGTTAACATCAAAAGCTGCTGCTAACTCGGCTGTAGCTTGAGTATCATCAGCTTCCACAGTCGCTTTTAATTCATCATAGTTGACCAAAGTGAGGTTCATTTTTTAAATCAAAATTTCCAGAACGGAACCGGGCAAACCAATAACGGGTTGTGCGTTCGTTTATAAAGTTCTCTCCTTTAACGTTGTTGTCTCGTGCTGTTTGTGCCGCGTTAATGCCACGATGGAACTCATATTCCATAATTACACGAATTTTTAAAGTATCCATTGATGAAAAATGTTCAAACGTAATGAAAATAAAAAGCTAATCAATAAACAAAAGAATGACTTTGTAAAGGAATGTCAAGTTTTTAAAAAAAAAATAATTTGAATTTGGAATTCACAGCCAATCAAAAATTTTTTCGGTATGAAATGGCCAATACTAAAGAACGGCAATTTCATAGGTAAAGACCTAATATAACTGTGGGAATGAAAACTTAAAATTATTCTTAAACTTAAATAATATTAGATGGCTGTAACACTTTTTATTGCTTTTAGTATAATTATGTAATAATTTTATTTGATTTTTAAGTCAACGTATGCAATTTTGTAAGAGTTCTATGTTTATGAAATTAGTTCTAGTTCTATACTTATAAGAATGTGTGAGAATTGAGGAGGTAATGGGTCGGGGATGGTCGGGGGTTACATTTGATTATAATATATGTATATGTGTAATTTTGGTCGACAACTTATTGCCATATTGTAGGTAATGGCATAATCCTATTGCAGTAGAAATTTTGGGCCTTTCTGATCAAAAAGCTGCGACTTGTAATTTTGGACAGTCCTCTCTTGATGTTTAATCTAACACTATCTAAAGAATTCTGAAAAGATCGAAACTGGTAAAAATCTCAGGGTGCAAGGTATATGATAGATTCATTAATACTTTCCAACCATGCTCTCTCAATATTTGCTGCGAATCTGAAGATCTGAGGGATTTATCATGATGAAAAATCATGTTGATCAATTCCAGAAGTTTTTCTCTATTTATTGCTTGAGTCTGATCAACTGTTGGAAATAGAGTCCAAATCAATGGTTTTACACGGCAATAAAATCTCATAATGAACGATGCCCTTTCAATCCCACAATACACACAGCGTCACCTTATTGAGAGTTAATCCAGGTTTCGCTATAGTCTGTGGTGCTTGACTGCCATGTTGATGCTTGACCATGATGTTTTTACACGTTCTTACCATAGGTGATCCACTTTTTATCACCAGTGACCCAACTTTTCTAAAACGGTTCGATTTCCTTAAGTTTCATTTGAGAATCGCAAATGAGTTCACGATTCATTAGGTTTCTTTCAGTGAGGTCGTGTGACACCTAAATACTTTAAAGACTTTTTCAAATGGATAAGAACTGATTTGTGACCAACCCTTAACTCTTCAGCTATGTCGTAAATACTAATGTGACTATCTTGCTCTACTTTTTCAAAAATGGCATCATTTTGTGTGTAACAGGTCAACCAGAGCGAGGTTCATCTTTGACATCAAAATTCCCGGACTGAAAACGCTTGAACCAATTGCTACTCTTACTGGAACTGCGTAACGTGAATGGCACAAATTGTTTTCGTGGCTTGTATAGCCTTTTTCCCTTTTGTGTAATAGAACTTGAAATGTATTCAAGTTCTTCGTTGGATTCACTCATATTGGCGGTCAGAAAAAGAATAGAAAAATGGCGGGAAACCGTTTTGACTTTTTAATTTTTCCGTTTTAAAAATGGAGTGTCTATAATGGTATCAAAGATAGCTATATACAAATAGAGAGATTTTACTGCAACTTTTTACTTAAAAAATACGAAAAAATATTTCCCCGAACTAGTACTAACTAGAAAGTGAAAGTTCTTTACGATAACATCCACAGAACCTACGATATATTTAATATAGCAAAATCATCTGTAAGTTTGTAACTTTATTTTTGCTTTTAAGTGCTCCATAAATAATTCCTATCGCTTAAACTAGGTCTAAATTCTAACAAGCCAATTCTAACTGTTCAATGTAAGTTAAGCCGAAAATTAAGCATGTATGATTTATTAATTTGTTACGTAATTTCGTAAATAAATTTTATACTGTCAGTAAAAAATTTGTAAAAACAATCCCGGATTTATTAAATAATCTAATAATTTAAAATAAAGTAATGAAATCGTTTAACGGATTTAAAATTTATTTCATTTTTTTTAACAAATATCCTGAAGTTATCGAAAATTACAAGGGCGAAACCACGGGTTCAGCTAGTTATAGATATTTTGAAAAAACATATCACTAATATGTTTTTTTCATTATTAACCACACACACACATTATTAGGAAATTTAAAATCGATTAAATTCCTTACAATAAAAGTAATTTCAATTTAACTTTTTATAAATAAATTCACTTGTTGTTTTTCACATAATTGTTCGATTCCCAGCTGATAACAATATTTGCTTATATTATATTCTTGATTCAGATCCGACTTCTCTGGATGTATTGTATGTATATCTCGTGTCTTTGCCATTGCATTTGAACCTTCATCCGATTATTGCACATGCATTACATAAGACTACGACGAGTGAGCCTCTGTATTTGCGCAAAATGCTCACGGCACTATAATATATCTTGTATATATTTATTGAATATTACGTTGAGTTGTCGGTAAATTGTGTTGCTCACCGACACTATCAAGTTGTTAACATTAAACGACGTATAGTACGATATAATTCTAAACATTAATTACTATTTGATCAACTTTAATTAATTTTTTTTTATTAATTATATTAATTTCTTACATATTTAGTCTTTCTTTTTTGACTTATTAAAGTTAACTATAAAATTTATTATAGTTATTATTCCTATAGAATTGAGGAGAAAAATTTAAGATTTTGAGAAATATTAACGATGTTTGCTTTCCTTTAGGGCAGATTCCAACCTCTGCCCTTCAATAAAAGAAAACTCATAAACTGATAATATTAATGAACTAATGATATACTCAAGTAAATCTATGAGTATAACAGTTCGCCCTAGTCCACTAGTGGACATAAGCCATTAGCTAAATCTTCCGTTTCACGGATATAGTCACCATCAGCCCTTTCGTGCAGAGCGTTTATTATTCAGTCCAGTCTAGGAAGCAAGGGTAGGTGGGACTCCATTTGCACTTCTGCGACAAATCTGAAAGCTTAAGGTCAGCGTCGATTGATGAAGTGGCGACTATTTAGTAACACTCGAAATTCAAGTTAATAATTATTAGTTAATTACTTTTGTTTTTTTTAATAATGAAGGAATATATGGCAATTGAGCAAGCAGCTCACCTGACTGTAAATGATTACCGCCGCCCGAAAGATGTACATCCGAATATCCGCTACATCACAGCCTTGATACGTATAGGCTCTTTTCTTTAAGGTCTGCAAGCGGTACCTAGAACATCTACCGGGCGGCTATCGTGACCGCCGTTGAGATCCTATATGATAAGATAGGCAATGATGCCCAAAACTGAGGGACATAGTAATTTTAGTCGTGCCATGTCGGAGGATTTGTTTACGATTGGATCGCACTGTTAACGCTGCAGCCGACATCGGTTTTTTTTTTATTTGATTTACATCACAAAATGAAATTAACTTTGTATTTGACTCCAATCGTACTACTTTTAAAGAGATAAACTTCCGAACGTGTAAATGCTATTTCCCATTTACAGAAATTCAGATAATATTCAAAACAAAATCTTTATATTAATTACTTTTCACTGATTACTTAAAAACATTTTCGCTGATTTTAAGGTGTTCATTTTATATAATATTTGTGATCATTATACCACGAACTCGCTTAAATATGCAGAAAAAATAAACGAGGTGCGTACTCAAATATTGATATAATTAAACAAAATCATGAAATGGTGCAAATAAATTAATATCTTTATAACTTGCCTTATTGCTTTTTTCTTTTTTTTTTTTTTTTCTTCGGTTAGCCTTAATTTCAAGCCTTTCGAAATTGTTATCTATGAAACAGAAGGCTTTTATGTAATTCAATATTATACCAGGAATTTTATGATACTCCATAAACATTTTATAACATTGACAAAATTTGTTTATCCTCTTATGGTTTATTGTTATCGTTATATTATTATGGCAACATCTGCATTAATTTTAAATATAAACATGAAAATACATAAACAATTATAGAAATAACCACCAAACCACTGAAATAATTTACAACAGTGGTAGAGCTACGCTACAGTTTGTATCTAACCGCTCGACCGTCGTACGACCACCCTTTCACAGAATACCAGCGTAAAACAGCAGAAAAATGCTGGTGTATCGTCTGGTGAGTGAAGGGATCCGGAAGCTTTATTAAGAGGTGATTGTCTGGTAACGAGGCATTCTATCTCAGTCCTCAAGGGTCATAACGCATCTGCGATATGATTCCTTGTCAAGGATGAATGTAGATGTCATGGGCCTCAGGAATCACTTGCCATCAGGTAAACTATTTGCTCTTTGGTTACTCTCGATTCGCGATCTCGATCTCTTTTATCGATGTGATAGCATCTTATATAATATATCTCTCCAATATCAATAATAACATTGTATATATTTACGTTATGCACAAGGTGATTATTGGGTTTTATGATTTCAATATCTTTATAATGCCAATATCGTGTTAATATTTGTAGTGATAAGTTTACCTAGAATGTTAATATTACATTCATCTAACAATATAAAAATTGACACCCGACATAGACTAACATCGAGCATAGAATAATACCGCAGAAAGACACCTGGGATACACGGAAACCGGATATAGACAGACACCAGAGATAGATATACTACACCGAGAATAGACGGACACTGAGGTGAATGAATCCTCAATCTTAAAAATAAAACGATACTAAAATAGAATCCTTATGTTATAAAATTGAGCAAGATTTGAAAGCAAATATAGCGTCACATAATTTGTGTTCTATAAATTTCGACCCT
Source organism: Teinopalpus imperialis (assembly GCA_029286865.1). Lineage (NCBI taxonomy): Eukaryota > Metazoa > Arthropoda > Insecta > Lepidoptera > Papilionidae > Teinopalpus > Teinopalpus imperialis. The sequence goes on from JAGSMU010000039.1 coordinate 4,200,455, forward strand.
TTGAAGTATAAAATATGAAATATTACGTCTTTATATAGGTACTTATTTCAATATTTCCTTATAATAAGTATTGATAAACATTTTTTAAATATCAAATTAATGGCAATGGCAAAAGGTATACTTTAGTTTATGAATCGAAGAGGCTTTATGCTTGTTAAGTTTAATCACTTAATTTTGTAAATATAGGCATATTGGAAAACTTTATGAGCGTATTTTATGATCTGTATATCGCCCTCGTTTCCTTAATAAATTCTATAATAAAACTTGTCAGTGATTTTATTAATCTCCTTCATGAAAAAATAAGTGAGAATAAAATTATATTTTTCCGTGGCTAAAGTGACATTCAAAATCCTGTGGAGGTTTTAAAGAGTTTACTGTAAGCTAATTTGATGTTGGTGTCTTAAAATAGATGGATAATCATATATATAACTTGTTCAAGATTTTATGTTAATTATTTTTCTTCTTAAATATCATCTTAAAAAAAATGTCGTATATCATTTTAATGTTTTAATTGTCTGTGCGTTACAAGTACTTAAATAAAAAAATATTATAAGTAAATTTTTATATGCCTTGCAGTATCTGTAGACTGTGTCTTTCAGAGGAAAATATAAAAGGTTTGCTATTTGCTTTATACTATTCATACTATGACCTAACCTTTTATTCTCTTAGCCGCTTATTACAAAGGAAATTAAATTTAACTGTAAAATTAAAGATCAGATTCTTAAACCAGTACCTATAAAAAATATTATAAAGTGGTTAGAGCGACACGGTGATTTGAAAAAAAAACCCCCTAGCCGGCAGTTTATTTTTTAATAGTGATAGAGCCACTCTGCAGCTTTTTTGATACATTGAGAGTAACAAATGAGCACAAAGTTCACCTGATGGTAAGGGATTTCTGCAGACCATAACATCTTCATTATTCCTTGACTAAGAATCATAATAGAGATGCGATGTCACCCTTAAATACTGAGTTGGAATGACTCGTTACCAGACACTCAACACACAAAACACAGCAGCATTATGCTCCTATTTCACGCTGATATTCTGTGAGGGCGTGGTCCTACCCTGGTCGACCTGATCCATTCAATTTGCAGCCAGAAACTACAGCGAAGCTGTACCACTGCACTGTATAATCTAGTTTTACAGCCGCAAAGTAAAGGGGTACGATCCACAGGGTAAGGACTACGCTCTGACAGAATAACATAAAGCTGCCGTGTTTCGTACAGTGTATGTAGATCCGGGGACAGACGAGACACGGCTTTCATCTCAGGGTTGACAACACATATGCGCTATGAATGTTTGTTGAGGATGGATGGATGGATGTCTTGGGCCTACTATAAATTACTTTCAGGTGAAGCGTGTGCTGATTTATCACCATTATATTATATATAGTTGAAGTCAGATGAGTAAATTATCATTGCAGATTCCGAGAGACCTCGAATGACTAAAAAATAAGCACAGTCCTAATAATAAGTCTGTCCTTAGCCGTTGTAGCTTTGACCTTAGCATCCTGTGTACTTACCGTTCTATGTAAGTCGGTGTACAATAACGTTTTATGCGAACGTCGACTAAAACAAACGTGCAATAATCCAATCGAAATGAGTTGATAAAAATAGAAACCGTTTACCCCGGCACATATAGCCGTAGTATTTATCTTTTTATAGACATTGTATTGCTATTTGTTTTAAATTGAATTAATGATGCAGGATTTTATTGAATTATATTTATAATTAGATTTACTTTTATCCTGATCCAAGAAATTTAAACTGCCTTTAAGGTGCTACCTTGAGTAAATTACTGGCTTTAGGGATAACTTCTTTTTTTTATCAATATTTTTTACTTGAAAATAATTTTTATAGAATAAATTTAAAATACTTCATTAATTTTTAATTCTTTGAAAGACACGTATCAAATGTTATTTTATGCAGTAAATAAATATCAAACCAGTTTAAAAGGACTACTAATATCATGAGTTTTTAGCACCTTCTAGTTTTCTAGTTAATTAGTTAATTAAAATTCAAAAGTTTATTTAAACGATTGCCGGGCGCTAAGCGAACAGCGGGTGCCAAACGCCATTGATTTTAAGACGTTAAAGCCAATAAACCTCAAAATAAGGCGGCTAACATGATCGCGTAAGTTAAGGCTTCGTATATTTTTACAAGAATAGGTAATCAGTTCACATGATCGTATGTGTCTACCGCCCATGAACACTGAATCCGCAGATGCGCTGCCGGCCTTTCAGAAAGGTGTAGGCTCTGGCATTGAAGGTCCCTGAGTCGTATCGGTTCACCGTAATATAAATACCGCTAGTAGCAACCGATTCCAAAGAGTAGTTGTGCTTGGTAGAAAATTTCGCGTGAAATGCAGTGACGGATTGCCAACCAACGAGATTATGACACGTGCTGCCCCATCCTTTTTTTTGGTTTTAGATAGGAAATATCTACCTACCTACCATTATACCTACGCATACCCACCCATGTTGGGGTAAGGATGCGTTATGTCTTTCTCCGGGGGAGGACACCACCAGGAGAAATGGCAAAAAAGAAATGTTTCGATAGATACTGATTTAGTAGGAAATCCACAGCGAAGCGAAAGGGATTGATTTTTATACAGGTAATAGCGCCTGTACTATCAAAACAACAAAAGGCTTATTACGTCTAGGCTAAGATAGTGAAAATAAAAGGAAAAGTGCACAACTGTTTATTGTTACTAAGAAAATACTTTAGTATAATTACTTAAAATGATTTGGATGATGACTATTTCATAAATAAATTACCAATAGATTAATAACTTAATATTATATTTTGATTAATATTTTACCTTAATATTTATTCGTATAAAAACACCACACTTACTCAAATATAATAGGCGTATACCCTTTTCTTAAACTTACAAGTCTAGATCTGTCTTTATTCCTCATTAGCACACACTATATAACATACTAATTAGAGTATTTTGAATCAGTATCTTATATCAGAATAACTAAATCATATGTTTGAACATTAAATATTGAAACTTTTGAAAAATTTGTAAGGTAGGTTTTGGTAGTTACTATTCTATTTTTACGGTTTGTGTTAAAGTAACTGGCTGCAGCATCGCGGGTAAATATAATATGCGCATCATTGATTACTATAGGTTTACGGGTCTGTGTCTAACATGTTCCCGTGTTCATGACACTATCTGAATCTTTCTGCAATCTCGTTGCATATTTCCAATAAAGGTCACGCTGCAGCTACAATATGTCAGGCGACCAGGGAAGACAACGTCCACACAGAATATTAACTTGAAATAGGAGCATAACGGAACTGTGTTTCGTATGGTGAGTGAAGGAATCCGTGGACCTAGTAGCAGATAACGAGGCATTCTGTCTCAGTCCTCTGAGATAAGAAGCCATATGCCTCATTTTTATTATTATTTTTACCTTGAGAGTTATAAACGAGCACACAATTCACCTGAAGGAAGTGGCTCTCCTGCGATTCATCTACATTCAACCTTGTCAAGGAACCATAATGCAGGTACGTCACCACCCTTGAGGATTGATATGGAGTGTCTCGTCACTAGTAATAAAGGTCTCCGGATCATTTCACTCACCAGAAGAATGTCACCCCTTATATTATTTAAAAAAAATCGTGAATAACGGGACGAAAAGTGAGTGCCTATCTTTTCGAGAAACAGAAAATGTATCTATCGTTTTCACAAAATTATAAGAATATACTGTATATTTCAATACCATACACTTATCATATAAGCTTCATACACATTTAATTGTAATATCCGCTCTCACCAGCCGGAAATTGCAAGCTTTGCGAAAAATGTAATCATACCAGTAGTTTCATATAAATATAATATCGCTTTCTGTGGTAAATTTCTCGATTCATAGTAAACTAAAGGAATATAATGCTAACCAAAGCTGCGCAAAGGTACAAAAACCTTGCGTAATATCTGCTGTATTATTTCTTAATTAGTATAAGATTCATTCATCTGATGAAAAAAAAAACGTTTTAGGCCATATATATCGATGTTAATTCTCTTTAATCTTGGAATCATTGTGAAGTTTCCACCTCCAGCATCAGTAATAATTCTCATCATAGACAACGCAGTAACTTTTAATTGTTATATCATATTAGTATTCCGTCCAGTATCGTAGTAAGAACCGATCCAACCATATCACTCTTGCTTCATGTATAATATAGCATGTAATTAAGTATTGTTAATGGCAGTATTTTCTTTTTTTACATCGAGAATAACAAACGAGCACACAGTTCACCTGATAGTAAGTGATTCCTGGGGCCCATGACATCTACATTCATCATTTACAAGGAATCACAATGCAGATGCGTTTATCCTCTTAGCCTTATATTAAAGGTAATTTTATTTAACTGTAAAAGTAAAAGATCAGATTCTTAAACCAACCGATAGAAAAGATTATAAAGTGGTCAGAGCCACACGATATAGAAAGATTCCTCGAGCAGGCAGATTATTTTTTAATAGCGATATATTTATTACATTGAGAGTAACAAACGAGCACACAATTCACCTGATGGTAAGTGATTTCTGCGGCCCATGACTTCTACGTTCATTGACAAGGAATCATAATGCTGATGCGTTGTCGCCCTTGGGGACTGAGATAGAATGCTTCGTCATCAGTCATAAAGCTCTGCGGATCCCTGCGCTCACCATACGAAACACAGCAACATTATGATGCTATTTTACGCTGGTATTCTGTAAGTATATTGAAAATAAGTATGGTTTTTTTTCTAGCAGAAGCGTCTGGACAATATACTTTTATTATTTTTATTTTTAAATTGGCCGTGGGGATAGGGATGACTCATCTTTACACTCAAACTTGAACTTATTATTTTCTTTGAATTTGGTGGTGGTAGAGCTACGTTGTCAAGCTGCAGAGTCAATAGGTCACCTCGACCGGGGTAGGACCACGCCCTCACAGAATATCAGCGGTAAATAGCAGTATAATACTGCTGTTCTTCAACTGGTGAGTATAGGGTTCCGTAGACCTTTATTACTGGGGACGAGGCATTCCATCTCAATCCTCAAGGATGAATGTAGACGTCATGGGCCGCAGGAATCACTTACCATCAGGTGAACTGCATTTTCGTTTGTTAGTCTTAAGGTAATAAAAATAAAATTCTAGACTGGAATTTATATTTCATTAAAAAATTTAGAGGTATTATTGTTACGTTTATTTTAATAGAAAAAATCCATTAAAAAAAGTTAGAAATAAAAAGTAAAGCATTCGAAACGTCGGAAATTAAAAAAGTTAAATAAACGCGATACAATCTATCAAATTTGTTTTTTCTAATATGTTTGTGTTACGAGAATACATCCCGTAAATATTACAGCGTGAAGAAATCATTATAGGAGTTGATATATAATAAAATTATCTTAAAGAAACAAACAAATAAATCATAAAGCATTTGTTATGTACAAATCTAATTAGTAGTGAAAAGGCTTTCGAACTTGGTCCACCGGGGTGGCAGCGTATCTCCATATTGATTACGTATCGAGGATATAGCTATGAGCCGGCAAAATAACATTGTGTAGTAGTTAGTAAAATTATTTAATTTAGTAAAAAAAGTTGCAAATATCGCAAATATTAAAAAAACGTAGCACGTCCTAGACAGTATGGGGACGTGAGTAAATTACGTCTACAATGTTTAAAGTCGTCACATCAAGGAGCACCATTTTCCTTTTAATTAATTTAACCCTTTAGAACTTTCATATGATAAATAAAGTACATTATAATATGGTGAAAAATTATTTTTTATTTGATTAATTTATAACAACGTATTCTATCCACTTTAATGTGTTTACATAAATAACTCACTTTTTTTGCTAGTTTGCTTTATATATATATATGTATACATATATATATATATATGGATATGTATATATATATAAATATATGTGTGTACTATCTAGTAAAATTTGTTAATTTAGTAAAAAAGTTGGATATATCGCAAAAATTTAAAAACGTAGCACGTCCTGGTCAGTATGGGGACGTGAGAGAAATTACGTCTACAATGTTTAAAGTTGATGAGAATCAAGGAACACCATTTTACTTTTAATTAATTTAACCCATTTAAATTTTTTATTCATATGACACATGAAGTACATTATATTATGGTGAAAAAACTATTTTTATTTTATTGATTTATACAACGTATTCTTACATTAATGTGTTGACATAAATAAGTCACTTCTTTTGCTTTTTTGCTTTATACATATATATATATATATATATTATATATAAGAAAGCTCAAAGTATTCAACGAACGAATGTGTGTACTAGTGAAAACGAAAAAGAGTATATTATGTAGGTACCGTATAGATAACTGTGTGCTGAGCGGATTAACTACGGGCATTAAGCATATTCTAATAACCATAACGATAGAGCATTTTCAAGGAAATGCAGTGCCATCTATTATATTAATGAATTATAACATGATTCAATATTCGTGTATTTAATTTAGAAAGCACATATTTCCAGTAAGTTAAGGAGATATTGATGAATAATTACGGTAACTTTGATCGGAAATTTTCTGGTAAACAATGGATTTATACCGTGAAAAAATATCTGTCCCTGTTGGAGTCTTTTTTGTCTACCTTTTCGTCAGTAAACTGTAACGACTTTGAGCCTTTTCATTTTTAAATAAACTTAACCTCATTCTCTCGTGATAAAAGTGCCCCATGTCACTTCCCAGTCGACCAACTTACTTTGTACAAAAGTATATTTGTTCCTGCATTGCAACGTTGCCTAGTTTTTACATCTGTGTACCCCGCGTTTCTATCAGAGTTAAGAATTTTCTCAAGTACTGAGATATTTTTACGAAATAAAAAGTACAGTGCCCTCTCCGGCCGTCCATTTATATCAATGCAAGAAATTACATCAATCCCATAAACATTACTAAACTAAGCAACACACTTACGTACATATGTTATAATATTATTTTGGATACAAATAACACAATATTACAATTAGCGTAATTAGATCTTATTAGACCCAATTTTAGTTATTTCGTTTTATATTGCTTTTAAAATACCTTATTATTCATTATTTAACATAAATCCGTATAAAAAATAACCCATTATGAATATTAACCGTTCTAAAACTTAATTTATTAAGATAATAATTAAAATTTCTTAACAGTAGTTGAGTTACACTGCAGTGTATTTCTAGGTGCAGAAGGAATGGGTCAGCTTGATTGGGATAGTACTACGCCCTCACAGAACACCAGCGTGAATTCTGGAAAAATCTTAAGAGACAAATATTTATTCATGAAATATATTTTGATTTCCTCTAGCATGGAATGACAACGCAAATGCATCTAGATATTATGTTCTAAATATTATCTGGATATTGCATTGTGCTCCTGCAGACACTGCAAGGAGGACGTTGAAACAATGGACAAATAGAAATGGAATATATAGTAACTGTGACGCCCTTGCAAGACGAATGTTAGATTTTCTCAGACTATTAACATTTCTAATATTCCCATTAAGCACTTCAGCTAAGCTTAAAATGCCTGTGCTAAGAGATGGTCCACGATAATAGTCGAATAGCGGATATTAAGTTTCGCAGACCGTACTCTTAATGGTTTAGCTGCACGGCGTGCTCGGCGTACACCCGGCACGTACTCTTACATACAGCACGTTCTACAGAGCAATCATATCACCGCATAGTAACAAAGGGATATATTCCAGATTGTCTTTAAATGAAGCCATGTATATATTCCATAGTTTCTCTGTCAGTATAAGCGCACCATACTTTTAAGGCGCATCTGTTTATTTGCGATCTGTGCGTTATATAATAAATGAAACTGTAATATTCGTCATCCGCCTTTGCCACCTTCCTAATGGATTGCAACCTATATCTGCTGAACATATACACGGTCAAATTTCGGGCAATTTTTACTCCAGTACTGTGTTTACTTACCAAGTATCATTAATAACTATTGCTTCTTTGTTATAAGATCACTTTTGTACTTAAGAACAAAATAACTAACCGTTCATTGGTAAGTTGTTTTGTTAAACTAATAGCTTTAATTAAGAGACTTCAAAATTCTTGAGTAATTAATTACTCAAGAATTTTTGTACGAGACCTTGAGAGCATTTACCTCAGAAAAATTGCTTGAATATTGCAGACGCTTCATTGCTTCATGAAGCTAATAAATCGTGAACTAATACCCTGGCCGGTAACTCCAATCACCAATTAGTCTGCCAAGCGTGGTGATATCGCAAAACCCTTACTGCTTGGCCTAAGTCCAGCAGTGACCTATTTACATATCAATGACGTTAATGAAAATAACACGATTAAGTTTGCAAAGGTTAATTAAACTTTTGAAACATGTTAAGGAAGTTAATTTACAAAATTTTAATGATGATTTACATTACTTTAACTTACTTTTGATGTTAATGGTCTTGAAGTGAGTTAGCTTTAGCTTCTGGTTACTTAAAGAAAAGTTATATTTTAATTATGAATTACATATATGGTCATATTTTGTAATATAATATAATAAAGTACAATAATAATGGACAAGTATTAATTTTTGCGTTCGATAGTTATCTATACCGATGAACGCGTTCGTACCTATACTGGCATAAAATAAATAAATGACTCAAAGATTATCTGGCCGTCTTCCGGCCGTCGGCCGGTCGTCTTAACTATGAATGTGTTAAAGCTGCCTGTTTATACAGAGTTGTACTGGGGCTTTGATGCTTGAATCAAACTTCGCGGTCTTTAGGTATCTTTCATGAGGCGACAGTATCGCTACACTATCAGTCGTCATGGTTGAAGTGACTGTGCCGCAACAAATCACATTACGAATATATAAAAGCCTTTCAATTCCTCGTAAAACAAAAAATAACTTCTAAATACTATTAACAAATAGTTTCAGGAACTGCGATTTTCATTGTGATTTTTGAAACTTTAGAATTATTTATGGACTACATAGTTTACCTCATGGTAAGTTATGACTGCAGCCCATAACATCTACTGGTCCGTCTTCAACAAATATTCTAGATGCACATGCGTTTTTGTGCCTAAGTAATGAGTTGGGATGTCTCTTTACCTATGATTTCTCTCTAAGAGGATTCCGGATCCCTACACTCACTATACGAAACACAACAACGTTATGCTGCTACTTCACACACATATTCGATAAAGATGTGGTTCTTCCCTGGAAGGGTCGACATGCTGATGTAAAAAAGAATGGTGCAGCGTGAGCAAACATGGATAAGTGCTGTGCCAAAAGCTTTCAAGCTTACGTCCATTGTCGGGGATGGATCCTAAGTGATGCCCAAATAAATGTCCATCGAACGAAACCGAATGTCCATTAACGCGAGCTGTGCGATGGTAATCTGTTCAATTTAAACACGACGGATCTCTCACTAGTGACTTCTACTTATAAAGTTCAAGTGGCGTTGACTCGAAACCTAACTGTTACCAATATCTATTGTAAATACTTATAATTTCTTAACAGTACATTTCATCTGATAATAATTAAACTTTAGGGTTTCGTAAAAATAATATATAAATAGTTAAATTATATAAAATAAACATTAATATATTACTAAAACGTAAAACAAATGAATGAATGAATTGGTAGAAATTAACGTTAAGTATATTTATAAATATTCTTAACGTTAATTTCTATCAAGGATAGACCGACCACCCTTCTTTAATTAAAGAGGAAATGGAACATTACTAAAATTCATTGTTTTGAATTTTCTATTTAAATTTTCACAGACACATAACTCTACTCCTATTCCGAGTTACTATGACTAATTTGACTTCACTAAGGCCCTTCGTTAGTAAAATATACCCATATAACAGAGTTTATTCTTTCTTTTAACTTTTTACAGTATAAATTACATACCTAAATATGTGCTTTATAATACAGAACTAGGATACTTATATAGGCGCAGCAGATCATAGCTGACGAATTGATTATGATTATGAAACCTAACACGAAAAACTGATTTAATAGAGGTAATAAATGGACAAAATAAATGTTTCAAAATGACAATCTCCAAAATAATCGAATCGATCTCAAGGGCCAAAAAAGGTACACTATCGTACAAAACAAATGTTTTTTTTTTAATATGAAATACTGAGAGCACCAGTAGCATGGAAACCACCACGCTTACTTTTAAATTCAACATGAATGGTTTGTCTCGATATGAGCGTAAAATAGCAGATATTGCTGCTTTGTCTCGTTTGATGAGATGTAGAGGCAATGGGAGCGAATAATTTTCCATCTCCAGCCCAAAAAATCTCTCACATCCATTGCTTATTTGTCACCTTTACCTATCTAACAAAAACTAATTATTTGATCACTAGTAAATTTGCAGGAATTACAATGTGTGTATTATGAATATGTTTTGTTTCCTTAAAAACAAATATTTTTTTATATTCCTCCTTAATATTGTTTATTTATCAAAGTGGAAATAGGCTAAAAATAAAGCTTGAATTTTATAAATATCCTGAATCCTAAAATCCTGAATGAAAAAGTTGCTATGTCCAGGTCATTTAAATATATGTCATAATTAGGACGACTGTGCAGCACAGATAAACCCGAGTATTTTCCGTGTTGTGTTATTATTGTAATGTTATAATGTAGTAATAAAGAAATAAAGTAAATAGTTGTATTATGATATATTCCTTAGCCTTTGCCAATATCTATGATATGACTATACAATATAAAGATTCTACAGTCTTAAGGCACTAACAAATTATAGAATACCTATTAGCATTATTTTTTATTAACATAATACTAGCAATTCTAGTAACACTACTAATACTCCGGTTAACTTGAACTGAGCTTAAAGTGCTTGTGCTAGAAGATGTTACACGACAGTAGTCGAATGGTGGGTTCGAACCTCCGACCCTAAGTTTCGCAGGCCGCACGACTATTGACGCTTCCTTTACAGCAGCATAATGTTGCTGTGTATTTATGTATCAGTAGATATCTGGAGACCCTGTTAGCGGTAGTGAGATGGTCCATTTAAGTCCTCGTCAGTAACTACGCATGTGCAGGTATCTTGAATTTTTGTTGAGGATTTTATGAGATGCAGTTATTACTTACATCCATATGAACTGTGAGCTAGTTAGTCACTATGAGTTGCAGAATACAATCTATGTCTTAAGAACAACCATTAAAATATGATTACACTGTAAAACAGAAAAACAACGTAAGTTGGTACGGCACCGCCGCTGAAACTTGCGCTTGAAGTTTTCTCGTGATACTCGACGAGTGGAGTAATAAAAAATAAATAATGAAGCACAAAATTGTATTACCTTTACTGTTAGGAAAAATTTTAGAAAAGATAAAATGTTATTAATTTTAATCGTAGTCAAAGATTTGTTTTGTATTTGACATATATGCTAAATGTCGCTGTAGCAGTTGTTTTATATTTGTTCCTATCTAGCTTAGTTAGCTTGTTAATTAATATCACATCTTACTCGTGATAAGAAAGCGCAGAGCTAAATATAATTGATCACTGTTTCCAATGTTATTATATTTTGTCTCACCTGAGAATAGTGATTTAGATTTTTAACTAACGTGACTTCTTCTCTGTGAGTTTAGTAGTAACCAATAATGTCTAGCTAACTACGCCAGTTACGATTTTTTTTTGTAAAACTTAACAAAAATTCACACGTTAATGTTCATTAATTTTGACTCCCATAATAAATGCTAAAATGTTTTCAACTCTGTTATCTTTAAATCGAATTGTTGAGATGAATGATATATGTCAAAGTAGAGAGTATTCAAACAAAACACACAGCTGGACAGCAGTTGCATCAAAGAATGAAGCAGGGAGATAGATATATCCCCGAAACTATTCACACATGCAATTGAAGACGTTTTCAAGATGCTACATTGTGTTTATAATTAATGTTCTCTGGTTAAAATTTTCTAAACTATTAAGACTTGATTGATTTTTAATGATTGAAGATTGAATGCGGCCAAATGGAAGGGCCAATGAAAGGAGTTGATACTGTGGTGACTCCGGCACAGAGATGAGAACAGTATTCCACGTGAGGCCGAACTTGCGCTTTGTAAACTGGCACACAGTGGGCCGAAATGAAATACTGTCTTGCTCTATTATGCACGCTCAGCTTTTCACCCAATTTGACATTACACTCCAAGTGACTGCGTAACTGAACGTCGCTTGATATAGTATGGGAGTGTTTTCAAAATATGTTAAAACATCTTCTTTCTAAAGGATAACTTCGGATAGAGACGTAATTTGCGAGGGTAACAAAAAGTGCAGTATAAAAAGCAACAAACAACCTATTCTCCCACTAAAAGCATTTTTATAAATTTTTAAAGTCACGTACATGCAGCGTGAATAAAATAGGAAAAATTTTCTCGAAAGTTACCCGCTATTTATTACTCCAAAAATTAGAGGGCATAAGTGTATGCGATTAGTGAAATGTTATACTAGTTTATAATGTGGTGTATCGAATGGTTCCGTGTTTTCATTAAATTATCCATCGACACGACACAATATTAATGAAACTGTAGTTGATGTGAACGGAGAGTAAACAGTAGCATTAAAATATTTTGAGACAACTTAATTGATATATTGTTATGAATCATACATTTGTATAATATAACTAGATATGGTTTCGCCGTAAATGTTTTATACACACTTTGAATAACATAATATATCAAAATAATTATTAACTATCAAAACTGATTAACTAAGATACACATGCAAATTAAAAATGATGTGTTAGTTCATCGGCGTTTTATTTTATTTTTATACTTATTATAACTTGTTTATTGTAAGTTGACCAAGTGTGATGTGCATCCGAAACGTCGGGTGTTAAAAACTAAAATTAGTTTTAGGGAATAGTGTTTTATTTAAACCACATTTGATAAATATATTATACATTTACAACCGATTTTCAGCCGCCTTTTACAACGTCTACGGGTCTAGCATTGAAAATAATAAAAATAAATAATGAAGCACAAAATTGTATTACCTTTACTGTTAGGAAAAATTTTAGAAAAGATAAAATGTTATTAATTTTAATCGTAGTCAAAGATTTGTTTTGTATTTGACATATATACTAAATGTCGCTGTAGCAGTTATTTTATATTTGTTCCTATCTAGCTTAGTTAGCTTGTTAATTAATATCACATCTTATTCGTGATAAGAAAGCGCAGAGCTAAATATACTTGATCACTGTTTCCAATGTTATTATATTTTGTCCCACCTGAGAATAGTGATTTAGATTTTTAAATATCGTGACTTCTTCTCTGTGAGTTTAGTAGTAACCAATAATGTCTAGCTAACTACGCCAGTTACGATTTTTTTTTGTAAAACTTAACAAAAATTCACACGTTAATGTTCATTAATTTTGACTCCCATAATAAATGCTAAAATGTTTTCAACTCTGTTATCTTTAAATCGAATTGTTGAGATGAATGATATATGTCAAAGTAGAGAGTATTCAAACAAAAGACAGCTGGACAGCAGTTGCATCAAAGAATGAAGCAGGGAGATAGATATATCACCGAAACTATTCACACATGCATTTGAAGACGTTTTCAAGATGCTACATTGTGTTTATAATTAATGTTCTCTGGTTAAAATTTTCTAAACTATTAAGACTTGATTGATTTTTAATGATTGAAGATTGAATGTGGCCAAATGGAAGGGCCAATGAAAGGATTTGATACTGTGGTGCCTCCGGCCCAGAGATGAGAACAGTATTCCACGTGAGGCCGAACTTGCGCTTTGTAAACTGGCACACAGTGGGCCGAAATGAAATACTGTCTTGCTCTATTAAGCACGCTCAGCTTTTCAGCAAATTTGGCATTACACTTCAAGTGACTGCGTAACTGAACGTCGCTTGATATAGTATGGGAGTGTTTTCAAAATATGTTAAAACATCTTCTTTCTAAAGGATAACTTCGGATAGAGACGTAATTTGCGAGGTTTCAAAAAGTGCAGTATAAAAAGCAACAAACAACCTATTCTCCCACTAAAAGCATTTTTATAAATTTATAAAATAATATAATAATAGCGTGAATAAAATAGGAAAATTTTTCTCGAAAGTTACCCACTATTTATTACTCCAAAAATTAGAGGGCATAAGTGTATGCGATTAGTGAAATGTTATACTAGTTTATAACGTGGTGTATCGAATGGTTCCGTGTTTTCATTAAATTATCCATCGACACGACACAATATTAATGAAACTGTAGTTGATGTGAACGGAGAGTAAACAGTAGCATTAAAATATTTTGAGACAACTTAATTGATATATTGTTATGAATCATACATTTGTATAATATAACTAGATATGGTTTCGCCGTAAATGTTTTATACACACTTTGAATAACATAATATATCAAAATAATTGTTAACTATCAAAACTGATTAACTAAGATACACATGCAAATTAAAAATGATGTGTTAGTTCATCGGCGTTTTATTTTATTTTTATACTTATTATAACTTGTTTATTGTAAGTTGACCAAGTGTGATGTGCATCCGAAACGTCGGGTGTTAAAAACTAAAACAAAGTACTATAAAATCAGTAAAATTAGTTTTAGGGAATAGTGTTTTATTTAAACCACATTTGATAAATATATTATACATTTACAACCGATTTTTAGCCGCCTTTTACAACGTCTACGGGTCTAGCATTGAAAATAATAAAATCAAATGAACTTTCACATTAATAAAACATTGCATATCAAAAAGACTCGTATCAAGATGATCGTATAGAAAGTAACGCTAGGACTGGTCTTTAAGTCCTTACACAATGTCATTACAATATCGATACAGAGAACATAAATGTGTAAAATATACATAAATTCGAAAAAATATTAACTAATGATTATTCAGTAAATTAAATAATAGGCCAATTAAGTACTTTAAAGTTCATATACATACACAGTTTGAATTATCTTCTTTTAGACATAAAATTACTCGGAAGCACATGAAAATAAAATTTATTTAAAAAAAAAAAAAAAAAAAAATCAGTCAAATTAAATAATAACTACCACGTTATGAATAAAAATATAAATACGTTAAGACGACAGTTTTAGATGAGGCTCGGTCCTGAAGTAATCTAATTTAAAAACTTTACAACTACAGTATCCTAAATAAATAGATAAAAACGATCATAAAGTATCTGTTTAATAAAAATGTCAAAAGTTATTTAACTTCGGCGGTTATTAGAAAATGTATTATACAAACTAAACTCAAGAAGAGTATTTCCGTATATGATATGTATTATTCTTTTATTTTATATTTAAAAACGCTGCTTCTGCTATTTATACAGCCTTCCAATGTGAAAAAAGCGTCAATTTATGCCAGCGGTTTATCGGAACTTAAATATAATAGGTTATTTCGATAGCTTTTTCGCTGCACCATTTAATACGCTTTTACCAATGTATGTCCGTGGTATATTGTTATACATATATTATATATTTTATAATATATCGATTGAAAATCCAATAAGAATTTTACTGATAATTATATTCGTAAATACAAAGCCACACTCAATTAGGTAATTGCACACAACATAAACAACCTTTTTCTATATCTTTTTATATATGCTGCAATGCTTATGCTAATGAAGAATTACTTATTGAACAAAATAATAAAATTAATATTCTAGTTCTGCTGATAGATAAGGACATCAACGGCAATAAATGATGAAAACCATCTTTGTTAATACCTAACAAAAAAAGGTTTTACTCGCCTATGTAAATACATTTTATTTATAAAGCGATTAGATCTATTATTATTTGACCAGTCGTATTGCACAGGGACAGAAAAATCCTGAGATAAAGTTATATATGGCTATCGCAAATATTGAGGCCAATGCCAATTCGGGTCTCTCTAACTCATCATGAGAAGTGGTACAGGACGCCGTAAAGATCCGTTAAAGTGAAAAAGAAGTGGTACCAAAGAGACGAGAAAGAGAAGGCAGCTATCTTCGTAGTGTCGACAAGGATGCCTGCACCAGTTTCTGCGTCTGTAACCTCTGATGACCTGACTGCGGAGTGCTACTACTACTGTGTTCTGTTTATATACTGAGTATAAAATTATAAATGTGTAACGCTGATACTAAGTCATATAACACTTCTGATCTCTCTGTTCCGTCCATATATAATAGGTTCTCTCTCGATTTACAACATGTTCTCTGTGTTAGTAGAGAATATATTTAAATGTCTCCAAGATTGTATGGTCGTGTTGCTGCACAAATCTTGAATTATTACTATACAATAAAATAGCCTTCTTTAGTATTCATATGTGTTTTAATATGCGAATTCGTTACTATCTTTACATGTATTAATTATACAATAGTTCGTTATCGTATACTTTTAGAAGTCTCATATGTAATCACATTCTAAGACGTTAAAACCAGTCCTTGACAAACTTCTGTAATAAAAGTGACAGATGGCGCAGTGAAACGTGAAAACAATAAAAACTTACAGGCAGCTGATTGTAATTTTATACTTTGCACATTCATTGCAAAGACAATCTATGATTTGAGTACCTAGGTTAAGGAACAAAATAGAGATTTCAAAAAAATTTAGAAAATGATGAGGAGGATACGAACGTAGTGTCGGACAAAGCATCTAACTATATCTCACAGCGAACGCAATCTATGTAATGCTTAATAACTCAGCTGTCAATGGAAGTACCGACAAACAATTACCAGGGCTATCTTTAAAATTGTTACAACGATATCAAAATGTCAATAACCTTTTTTTTACAAATTTATAACCAGTCAAGAAGATTTTTTTTCGCTACAATACTATAGATTTTTCAGACTTTTCAGAAGTTGGCTTGCCATTGTGGAGTACTACAATGTATACCCAAAAAAAGTTCTGTCCTTAAGTTATTACCTTGACTGCAGCTTTGTGCTTGTTGTTTGTCAAAATACTAAGCCAACTATGGTTTGTCTCAACAAACGGGGTATTAGCTCGCCGTAAGCTGTGTAAGCTTGGGCTTTAGATGACAGGACAACAAGACGGTTGCAGTATTTTGCTGTGCTGTTAAATCATGTCTTGAAACGTAATCTGTTTATTTGCTTGCAAAACTATTTAAAAATGTATATTTTCAAAATGTTTATATATTATTTACGGCTGTATGTATAATAAATATTACATTACAACTCCTACTACACTAGGCGGACATCATTGTTGACGGAGTTCGTAACCGCGTGTACCTTCACAGCTTTCTTTAGATTTGTAGAATACAACATATTTTTATAATGTATCTACTTATTTTCCAAGTAGACCTGTCGTGCTGGCTTTTACTCACCACTAATACAACATCATGTGCCTTATATACTCGTAGACGTTTTGAATACAATGATTAGTTTTCGTGATCTGCTTCCAAGTTTAGGAAATTATTAAATGACTGTTTACTTACTACTCAATATCACGCGATATTTCGCACGTTATTTCTGCACTAATCTTTTTTCTTTTAATAATTTAACTTGGAGGACACTAGGAATACGTAGGTATCGCTTCTTTAAAGCAAGATACTCCACCCCCAATATAGTTAATACTATTTTTTTTCTCAACATCAATAACGATGTTTAATTTAAACTTAATTAAAGTCATATCATTACTCTTTGATGTTTATTTTATTCTTCAGTTCACATTCACGTTCAATGAAAACCATTTTGAATCCCTTAAGATTCAGTCTTTTATATTTCCACGATTTTTTTTAGGAAAGTCAACACCAATTTGGAACACCATAAAACATGTTTCACATTTATGGAATATTTTTAGATAATAAGATAAAAAATAAGTTTAAAACCTTAAGAGATAAAACGTTAACATTTTAACTTAACGAAACATATTACCCTAAGTATTTATTTACAGCTCCGCAAATCAGCATACGGCTAACTTTATGTGTATATAAACAAAAAAGAAAGAAAATAATTGTGTACTAATTACACTTAAAATTTTCATGGTTAATTACACAAATAAATAAACGTGATGAAAGTAAATTCCAACTTCTCCTGACTCTCTGACTCTGAGAAAAACATCTCACAACACGTTAAAGCTCGCGCAGTAACAGGCTCTTTGCAAAAATATCGAGAAAAGGGAAGTTTTGACACAACAATATTGTACGTACAACGTATATTTAATATGTTTTAATAAATTTTCTACGCAAAACGGAAACAGCGGAACATGTGGTCACTTTTTCACACAGCGCTTATTAACTTCGTTATTTTTGCAATCATAAAACAATTTTGTCTAAAGCTTATGAGATAAAAGTAGTAAAAAATAAGACTTTTCTCGAACATGACTTTTTCAAACATGCTATATAATACTAATTTTAAAGGCATGATAATAAGCCACATCAGTTTTATCATGACACCCTTTTTGAGGCTTTACCATACACCACATAAGATTTTAAACGTCATGAAAATACGCCAAATTCTAGGGACAGGACTAATTATACAACGAGGACTTTGTGCAATAGGATCAGCGCATTTTTTTAATCTGATGTTTAAGTTATTGTATCCCGTTACATTCAGACACACGTCTATGGGGGTCGAGAACATACAATTTTCTATTATTGTCACAATTATTATCGCTCTGAATTAAGCCTTAAGCCGCTTAGGGTCTAAGTTCTAAGTTTACCCTAGTTCTAAGTATTTAGTATTTCATGTCCACCACTGTTTGTTAGATATGAACTAAAATTAAGATGATTATACAATATCTTACTATAAATATTTCACGGGATCGTTAGAATACCTATTCAATAAAAAATAAGGAAAACTTCTGTATCCTGCGGTGTTCCTTATTTTTTGAATTGTCTAAAATGTGTACATTTTATTATCATTTTTGTCTGTAATTTAGGCTACTGAACTTTTACTCGTGGAGATAATTTAGATTGCTTCGGAACCGATCCTCTTACGACCGATCTATATTGACTTTTAAATTTTAATCATGTATTAAACATTACTAGGGTCGCATTATTTTGTTTCCGTTTTATTGTTTTTTAACACAAATTAAACTGGTTAACAAATCAATCCTGAAAGTTTTAAGGAGGTACTAGAAATTAGTGGGAACTAAATTTATAATTGCTTCGTAGTAGTTTTATTACGATTACTAGTTACGGTGCTTTGCTAAAGTCTACCAGAAGTCAAACTACTTATATAAACTTCAAAGTACAAGTTGTAACGAATGTTCAAAGTTGGGAACGCGTATGTTTGCTACTTTGCTGTTATAAAACTTGAGCTTACTTCGACCATATTTACAAATAAAAGTTTAAATTATAAGTTAAATATAATATTTATATAAAATTAAGTGATAGATACATATGTATATGTACATATATGCATTGTTTCTTTCTTGTCACATATGTATACATCGAAATTAACCTTTCACCCATCTCTCTTATAGATTTCGTAAGCGGTGCTCAACCTGTACTCGAACCGATTATCTGATCTTTCAACATTGAAAGATCAAATATATCTATCGTTGCACCCTGTAACTTTGCCCTTCTGAAATATTTAAACCAATGATAAGCATCTACGCGAGAATTTGATGGAAACGTGAAGAAAATGTTAACATTGCAACTTTTGGAGAAACCTATCTACAGAACAGATCCAACATAGGGGGCTGGTTGTTCTAACTATTCGCTTTCCTGGCCCCCATGGCCTCCTCCATGGGAGGTGGTTTCGGAGGGCTAAGGAAGGGAGGGTGTTTCGAGGCCGTGTTGGAAGGTACGATTTATCTGAAAAATAGAAGAGGTGGCAATCCACCCTCGAGGAGGTGTTGTGGATCTGTGACTGCTGGAAATATGTGCGATGAAAGCGGGACCCTGTCATATACGGAAGGGTGGAATATCGTGGGGTTTTTTTTGGTAGAGTTCATCATAATTTAACCTTCCCGCTAAAAGGAAAGGCTTGCAAAAAGCATTATGGCATTTCTAAACATATAGAGAAAAAAGGATAAATTATTGCACCATTGAGTCTATGCGCTGCAAATAACGTCACTATCAATATCACTACGCTATCACCGCATTTAACCACTCAAACTCTCTTTTCAATAATGTTGTCTTCGGTTTTTTTAACTTACTAAGTCAACACCAATATCGAGAAAGAGATCCTAACCTGATAGGACGTTTAAGCTATTGTCAGTTTTGGTTACATTTGAAAAGAAAAGTTTAGTTACAATAATTCCGAATTTAAAAATTCTACATTATTGTGTTTTTGTCTACATAAATAGAATATAAAGAGTTAGATAAAATTCAAGCATTCTACTTTTATATACTTAAACGTAATCTTGGAACAAATGAGAGACATAATATGTTTAATATAGGACTTCATGATATTAAAGTATGAGAAGACACTGTCGGCATGTATCGACATATTTTTATACTATGTAAATATGTGTCGTAGAATATTGTCTTCTTATGCATATGGTAGATATTAGGAACTCCTTCGAAGATCGCAATAACAGCGGAGCTGTGTCGAGTATGAATTTTGCTATGTTGTGAGTAATTAAGTAGGTCCGTAGTTTCCTATTAAAGGATATACGAGTACCACATACAATCGTAATGAAATTAATTTGCGGCACGTCAGTCTCTAAGGTTACGGAGTGGATGTTTGGTAGAAATTTGGTATGTGTATCCTAACATATAATTGTCAAATGCAGGATACAAATAATTCACATTATATGAATATTTATTACTTAAGGTCTTGTTAATTATAATAAATTTGTATCTTGTATAAATTATCACCATCAACTTTATTAAAGTGTATCATTTGGCAGAAGTATCAGGCCACTGAATGTTGACTTGATAGTCTATCTTGCTATAAATACACTCAAATAGTATAAATAATCGTACATTAAAAATTTCTTGTCGTAGTGTCTATAAGAAATGTCCGATTTATTTTTATTATGTCATCAAGCCTGCTTAGAATTCCCTTCACTCTTAAATAAACTTCACTAAACCAATTTGTGACATATAAATTAAATTATGCTAACAGTGCAGTCTTTTGTCTCATTGATAGAATTATTTTGATTTGTTATGAACTTTTTATAAGTATTGTGAATAAACAAAATAAGAAACTCTCCATCGGTATAATTTTGTTACGCAGTGTATGTAAATCAAAATAAAGTAAAATGAAATAAACAACTCCTACTCTTTTAAAATGTTAGACACAGTTGACCTGATAGGAACTAATTCCAGTGGTCCATGATATTCTCATATATCGTCGATATGAAATCACTCTCAGTCTCCGAATTCTTTATTTCACCAGATGAAATACAATAGGGGCTTGGATAACGTCCTATCGAACCGACCTATTT
Organism: Teinopalpus imperialis; assembly: GCA_029286865.1. Lineage (NCBI taxonomy): Eukaryota > Metazoa > Arthropoda > Insecta > Lepidoptera > Papilionidae > Teinopalpus > Teinopalpus imperialis. Next base: position 4,221,790 of record JAGSMU010000039.1, read on the forward strand.
GTGCTCCAGATAGTTCAAAACTGCACCGTGCCTCTACTACGTAAAAATATACGCATTTAAGAATAATAGCTTACAAATACAAGTTAAACATTTAAAATATAGTTTTATTTCTATTTTAAATTATAATTTTAAATATTAAAAAAACTGGTATTATTAAAATATAAATAAATATAATATTCAATTTATTAACGCTTTACTTTCAAGAAATAGAAGAAATTATCGTTTCTTTTGAGGGCATATAAGTAATAATGATAACAAATAATTATCTTATCTTTAGGGGAGCTAATACTTAATAAAAATCAACAAAAAGTAAAATTATTATTAATTATTGTTATATTTAATATTCATTGAATTATGGCTTAATAATTACTTTTATGAGATATCAGTAGGTATTAATATATACGAGTACGATATATATATATATATATATATATACATTTATATATATATATATATATATATATATATATTAGCAAACTGTGTGCTATTGTATTTTTTATTTATGCATTAATGATACATTGAAATAAATAAACAATTTATGTATGTATTAATTTTAAAATGGCACAGATAGATTCAGTCACACCACATTAGAATGTAAAATTATGTGGTACCACAAATATATTAAAGAATTTAAGTAACATAACAACGATGGGATTTCTAGGTAAAAACATTTGAAATTCTTACGACAAAGTTTGAATAATATTGTCATTGACAAAATTAACTTATGCACGTTTATTAATTAAGCACTGATACATAAGTAACAGTGAAACTATATTAATATCCTCACAGCTGTCGCTTCGGGAAAGTAATTGCCTTATTATATCGTCATGATAAAATATACCACGCCATCTAGCAGGTCGAATATAATATATAACGTTATATAGATCTGAAAATAAGAACACACTCTTTTGAAAATAAAAGTAATGAATTAATGAGTACGTTCTTTATGACTTTGATATATTAATATGTTGATATAATCATACGCTTCTAATAGTAAATAACTTCTAATAACAAAATTATCTATTATTAAATAGACTGACTGTAATACGATGAAATACGAAATAAGAAAAAGACGATCGCGAGTCGCGAGGCCCGAGTTCCATTCGCAACCGACAGTAGTATTCATTTTACACAAACTGTTAGTTTTCAGATCTAGATTTACATTCGGATACATTCCGATGTTCTGTTGTTTTAGCAAATTTCTAAACAAGCCAATATTAGCAAATAAAAAAAGTGCGTATGACATTTTTGGTAAACGCTCCAAATAAATAATATTAATTTAATTTATAACGTCTTCGTGTGAATATAATGCCTAAATTATGTTTTCCTATTGTTAAACAACTATTACACAGTTCATAAACGGATTTATTGAGCTTACTTGTTTTTAATTGTACATTGTAACGGATGTGTTCACCACGTATTCTTGTACATAAGGCAAACAAAAAAAATATAGCAAGTTTTATTTGATCATTATTATAATCCCTCTTCAGGCGCCATTTGTAGCGAAACGAGTCAACAACTTAGCACAGCTGACCCTTCGCAAATTGAAAAGTAAGGTTTTGAAGATTTGAAGAGATGAGCCGGATAGCCAAACTGTACATAAATATTGAAGGTGCTAACTTTAATATTTTCATACACATAAATGTTACTATTTAAAAAAAGGAAAAACTACATCAATGTAAAAGTACGTTCTTTGTAGGCTTCAAAATATTCTTCAAACGGAAACCGGTGAAGATGGTAAAAGTTTCACACTCACAAAACATATTCAGGATCAATGTTACAAACCCAACTTTACATATAAATAACTATAGCTCCATCACATTTTTAAAGACGCTTAACCGATAATAAGGCTACAATAAATATAAAAAGTATGTACGTATTGGTAAACATTAATGTATAACCACAATCGATTGCTTTAAGTTCTTTATGAAGATTGAGAACCAAATTGTAGCTCTAAGCATAAATAGCGTTTGGAGTACATCACAGGTGCTAAGCAAGAGGTAAAAAGACTCCACAACTGCCTAAACTCAGATGCAGTGGCCTGGCTGCTCCGTTGTAATAATAGGGTTTTCCCTCACGTAGATCTAGACAAAAATCAGTAATGGTTCTCTCAATGCACCCAAAAGCTAGTAGAATACACAATGAACACACGGCAAAATACAAAATTTCATCATTACCATCTCGATGGTTCGCAATACACCACTGTGCGCTTCACGCGAAATTTCCTGCCACACACAACTACTCTGTGAAATCAGCTGTCACCAGCGGTGTTTCCGTAACGACACGACTTAGGGACCTTCAAGAAAAGAGCCTACATCTTTTTTAAAGGGTCGCAACGCAACAAAAAAACAATCGTGTTGCATAATTAGTTAACGATCTTCATATCGACGATTTACAAGTTATGACAACGACAGTCTTTAAAAAGCTTCCTTATATGAATGGAAAGAATGTGCAATTTATAAAATTGAGGTAAATAGGGAAGGAATATTACAATTATATTGTAAGGTAGTTAAAATAAGATAAGAGATTTTTTTTCTTATTTTTATATAAGTGAAAATTTCCTATGCTAAAATATGATCATTTATCATTTAGTCTAGGTCTAATTTTCCTGTCATTATAACCATGGATTAAAATGGGCCCGTTGACTCTGGAAATTGCTTACCTTTTTTCAGATTTTAAGTAACTCCGAACGAAATCTATCATGACTACAATGCAAAACCGATTGCTTTCTTACATAAATTTTATGTTACATAGTAGTTTACATTAGTCTTACATTTCTAAAATACTAAATTAATTTTAATATTTTTATGAATTGTAAAATTTTATTTGTATCTATAAGTGTTTTACTAATGTTGTACACGAATAGAAGTCATAGTTTCAATTATTTTTTTTTATATTTCAGTATGAATACCTGCTGTTAGTGAAAGAATTCGAAGAACTTATCCAGCGAAATCGAATCAAAAGACCACAGAGGGTTGAATATGTATGGATGTACCATGTACATATATTAAGTAATGCTTTGAATACTGAGAATTTTACAACGACCACATTTGTCATTTCCTTTTTTACAATTACTTGGGGGCAATTTCCAATTTCCATTTCAAGACGGGTTTTTACATTACTTCATAAATAAACTCAAAGCAGCACCGCCTCCTGCATTTTGCAATAAATATTAGCAGTTTATTTAAACAAACACATCACCAAAATATGCATATACTAGCTCTACCTACAAATAGTCTTAATAAGTATACACGAATAGTCTAATCTTCAGAACCCTATAAATATTAGAGGGCAAAAAGTTCGAAGGTACAGGCCTTTCAGCACCAATGCTGACACCTGATTCCACCAACAGATCACACCTACCTACCATTGAAAATTTTCGAACATAATTGTTCCAAGATATCACTTTTTATGCTGATATAATATAAAAAAATTAGTCAGTCATTTAGGCACAATAGTAAAAAGAAAAGCATTAAATTCAGCGAAAACCGGCGTTAAATCCGCCACATAACTTTTATTAGCAGTAAATTACTATTTGTTGTATCTTTTACTCTAGACAATATTTAACGAGTTTAAGAGTCATTAAACTGCTTGTATTACCGATCTAAAATGGGCGCGTGAGCTTTTTACGCATTCTATTATAAGACAAAGTCGCGTAGAAAAAATTTTAGTGTTGAAAACGATAATTGAAAGAAAAAGTAACCAAGAGTGTCTCTACATACCAATCCAACTTCTAGTCTTAAAGCGTTGTACAATGGTACATATCTATTTATATACGAACTTAAGTATCAGCAAATTTTGTATATTGTGAAGATTCGAAGATCCTAGAAGAAATCCTATGACTGGTGAGTCCATACGGTCATGGGACAGCTGGATTTTGGCTAAGGCACAGTACCGCAAACTTATAAATTTTTATTAAGCTTACATATAAATAATTCCTTAATCGTTACAAATTTTATACCAAAAAAAAAAAAAAGATTTCATTATTCGAAAACAAAATGAAATTATGTTAATTTGAGGTGCAAACTACTAAATTACAAATCTGTTTTCTTTATTCGAAATATTAAACAATCAAACGGTATTTACCAGGTTGAGTGAACATTATTTCATCATAATGACCTTTTTATATAAAAGTTTTTCATTCAAGTATCTTTTAAATTAAAAAGTTTCATAAGTAGCATTCACTAATTAGTGGATGAAACGAGAATCTCTGTGGTTCAAACAATCAATGTACTTTAAGCGAAATTTTCAATTTGCTAGCAGATTTTAATGCTAAAGTGTTGTGTTAAAACAGAAAAGTTCCATAGTTTCTTGTTCTAACGAAGGAATCATTTCATAAAGACTGCTGTATTTAAAAAGATATCTAAATTTACGTTCATTTCGGTACTCGATTTTGCAGGCTTCACGTGAAAACTCACATGTCTTAAGTAAAAACTCCTACGAGTTAATTTTAAATTATATGGAGGAAGGTTAAAAATGTTCGTAACTAATTTACATTTTAATTTCTTAACTTTGTAAATATGATTACTTAAACTTAAATATGATACTGACAAATTTGTGATGCAGTATCGGGTCTGAGAAAGAGAAAAGGTATAGCTAGGGTTTGTATGTAACCTTTTTTTTTACATGGGGAAATGCCTACGCATACACGGTGTGAGTCCGACCCCGTGCCCACCCCGCCCTGTGGGGTCGGACTCGCAACGTCTAAAACCCCATGGTGTTCCACCTTCGTCGCGTATGGCGGGGTCACGGGAACGCTTTCGCACACATTCGCGACATTTTCTTTTTTTTTTATTATCGGGGGGGAAATCTTCGTAGGGGTGAGACAGGGTTATGTGAGACGCTTAACCACTAAAACCCCCGGTGGTAATCCTCAGCGCATTGGAAGGGGCTCCGCAGTTCACCTCCCTCCGGTGGACAGGCGCGGTACGACTGACGTACTGGATGCACCTATCATACAAGTAGGCCCGAACAATGCGCTGCAGGTAGGGAGGCACACGGTGGTACACCAGAGCCTACCTGATCGATTAGCGAATTGAAGGCATTGACAATGTCAAGGTTGACCGCCAATGACACACCGCCCCGGGTAACTGCCCGCTGCGCCTGCTCCCGGACGCGAAGGATCGCGTCCACCGAAAGCCGAACTGCCGTCCGACAAAGCGGGGCTCACTAGATGTAGGTGCGTGTTGAGGTGGACGGCTATTATTCTTTCGAACAATTTGCCCTCCTCATCCAGCAAACAAATGGGTCAGTACGTGGAGAGATATTCCGTGGTCCTGCCATCCTTCTTCAGGAGCACCATCCTTGCCTCCTTCCAGACCGAGGGAAAGACACCGACTCTCAGGCAGCAGTTGAACAGCTGTCTCAGTCTTCCCCCCAGTCCGGTGGCGAGAGTAAGCACCCAAGCCCTGCCAGGAATTCCCAGTGGCTGCCTTCTCGGTGGCTGGATTCAGTGTCGGGGCGGCGAATTGCAAGATCGAACAAAATATGGCGGTGGTCGGATAGCGTGACTAACTTCTCTACAACATCCAGCCCTACAGCATGCGCATCGTAGCGGGAGTCACTCATGTTAGGTCCACGACCCCCACCCCTGCAACTGTCTGCATAAACAAATGCTGAGCATTGCGGCAGTGGTTTAGGTTGTTCTGAAGGACCTGGTGGGGTGTGAAGAGGTCTAGCCAACCTCCATTCTCGAGCTGGTGCTCGGAGTTGCGGTGGGTGCCACCGGGACTGCTATGCTCCTAGACACAGGAGAAAATGTCAGTCTCCTGCTCTTTGTTGACGGTGGTGCGCATCTCTTACCGTTAAGGCGATGGTTCGCGGGACGCCTCAGGTTCGAGCACAGCGGCTACTTGTGTGAAGGTGCCCTGCACTCTTTGGCCCTGTGCCTGGTCTCTTCACATGCGTAGTAGTGCGTGCTTCGGTTCACCTGGTTGGGGCACCTACTACCAACGTGCACCCTCTCCAGGCACCGGAAGCAATGCATGGGTCTGTGGTCCAATAACTGCACCCGAGCAGAACCCCAGCCCACGCAAACGCGCCCAGCGCCCACCAGTTTGCGCATCGCCGTATTCGGGCACCGCACCCAACATGTGCCCATATGCATTGGCATTCGGCGGACCTCCCCAGCCTTGGTGTCGTCCACCGAATAACCTCCAGCATCAGCCACCGTTACCGCGGGCTAACGGCGTCGTCAAGGTCTCTCTGCCTAACGTCGCCCAATTTGATCGAGCGACCGATACGGACGTTCAGGTCTGAGAGAGCCTCGTGCATTTTCACCGCTAACTGGTCTGCCTTCAGGCTGCAGTCGGGACCAGAGATCTCCAGTGGAAGACCTACAGTCACTGCCCGTTTTTGGTGGACCCGTCTGGATGCTCAGGTTTGCCAGCCGTATCTTCGACTTGGCCACCTCCATCACCTTAGCATAAGTGCTGGAGGATCCAGTCGGCATGGTTACCGTCACGGCAGCAGTGGTCGGGATGCGTATGGGCCTGCCTCCTTTTTCTTGCACTTCAGTGCTGGGGGCGGCTTTCTGTTTGTCCTTGGAATTGGGCTTTTTATTCCTACGCGCAACCTGTGCCCAGGTGTTAGAGGGCGCTTCCATCGACATTAATGGCCTCCGTGCCGGTACTTGGGGAAGATGTGCCACCGGTTTGTGGATAGACATCCCCTTAGCCCTCTTTTTGGCCTTCCGCGAGTGCGATAGTACAGGCTGCACCAACTGTGGAGTTGGTGGCAGCAATTGAACTACACTGGCGGAAGGTTCTGCGCGCACCCCCAATGGCGGGCGGATCACCCTGTCCGGGAATATATTCTCCTCTATCTCGAAGGCAGCCGACCTTGCCTTTACAAGAGCCCCAATGCGCTCAATGAGCGCATCATCCGCGCTTCCTGATTTCGGAGCGCTTGGGGCCCGCTGAGGGGGAGGCATGGATGCCTGAGTATAGCCGTGATTTCGGAGGGTGCTGAGCTACTCTGACAGCCTTAATCGAGAGCTCGGCTAATTGCAAGCACGCTCGAGCTTCTTGACACTGGGGGGCTGGGAGACCCTCTCGCGCCAACTCCGAGGTTGCCGCTTCAACCATTCTTGTTGCAACCCGAAGGCTGTGGACAAACGACCCCTTTAGGTTGCCGGACTTGTCGGCAACCTTGTCCACCGCCAGCAGGCTCTCACTGATGCAGGCCTTGACTTGCCTTCCATATCCCTTGCCATATCCTCGAGTTTTGGAAGGCCAGCCTTAGCTCTCGTGTTTGACTGAGCCACTGTCGGGTCCCAGATGCCATCATCGTCGGCTACCTCAACGTCCGTGCCTTCAGTTGCAACTGCCGGGAATTTATCAGCTGCGATTGGAGGCTTGGCTCTCCTTTTCCGACGTTTCGTCATCGTCGGATGTGGTGGATGTAAGAAACAAAGATCGAAAAAAAGGCACGAAGTGGCATAGTCTTACTACTACAATATTTGGGTGCTTGTACAGTGCATCCTTCTTAACCTAAAACTTCTCTTAAGAATTCTACATTCGTTAAAAATAATTTTAGAAGTAAAATTACAACTTAACCGTGATTTTACTAACTACTGTTATCATATTAGTAACTGGAAAACCTCTAAAAGGCTCTTGATATGACTGAAGGACTGTATCTGCATTCCTAAAACAACAGTTGAAACCAATAGTTTAACGTGCTATCCATAACTCAGAAGCCACTATCAGTTAAAGATCTTAATAATATATAAAGCCCTCTCATGCAAAGAAACTCAGACTTAAAAAGGACTCTAAGGCCTTTTACCCAAAGGCAACGTCAAAGACACGGTAAAATCATAATCGACATGAACAGAAGGCTCGAATATACTATATATGTAATTTACAAGTGTAAGTTTTCTCTAAGAAATGATAAATCATTTTAAAATTACAATTCATTATTTCATTGGCTGACACCCAATAATAAAATTCAGATTAGTCTCGTAACATGACATTAAAAGCTAGTGACTGAATTCTAAGCGTATATTATTCCGTATATATTAAACCGTACATTTATTGCCCGCTCTAATTTCTTATACGCCTAAAAATTAGGACGCCCTTAGAGAACCTGTTGCTAGAGCGTTATTATTAAATATTTTAAATACCGTAAATACAAAATACATGACAGTCATAACTAGGTTCAAAAGTATTAAGCATTACTTTTAATGTTTCGAATGAAGAGAATATAATGTTTTGCTCATGTTAGAGGCTTAAGTAGGCGACGTTAGTTGTGATAGAGTACCCTGAGGTGGACTATATATTATCACGATTTATCAAAACGTACTAGCTTATGAGATAGAGGTCTACAAATATTAATTTGTGCTTTAAATTATTTGTGCTTTTAATTATTTATTTAATACGCTTAATGAGTACCCTTTACCGTATTATTATACATTGAAGGTAAAATATGTCGCATTAATATACTTCAACGCATTTCTAATAAAAAACGACCTTCCCATAGGTAATAGAATAACCAATAATTTTCATCATCATAAATGGGCATTTTTCGTGGACTGGATAAATCTTCAATCTCGTTCTGATGTGTTACAAATTTAATTAATCTTTTAAAACCACAGGCGAACTACATCTACTCAATTTACTAATCCAGGCTACTTACGGACCTAATCTTTTTAACTTGTTCCAAGCTTTTATGTCTTTTGAAAATAAGAAATATATTTATATATGTTTACCATGTGTATATAGCAGCATACATATATGTATATGTCTATACGTATACGTTACAACCATATTGTTGTAGAGTTCCTACAGGTTCCTTTTAGATAATAATAGAAAACCATGAAATAAGGTTTAAGATATGTGATATGAAAAGAATAAACCAAAGGAAAGGAGGATGAGTTGGATTCGACAACCGTGTAAAAGGAATCACCATCAGATATGCTCTAGTATGAAATGATATGTAAATATCGAGATATCATTTACAAAATATAAGTATGAATATGTAAAATATATTTAATAACAATCATTAATTAACGATATAAATATAAGAAATATATAATTAGTTTTATTTAAAATTAGTTTATTAAGGGTAGAATGAAACTGTATACTCGTTGGTTGACTAACTGAAAGTATCTTAATAGTGTTATACTAATTCCATACGAATAAGAACAAGATAAAAAAGAATGAAGCGAACTCAAAGCACATTATGATAGAGCTCATTTTAAAAACTCAAATACAATAACATTATAAAACGTTAATTTTATCTAAAAAATATATATCTACGATAATTATAAAACGAAAATTATGGTGAGAAAATAATACATTATATATTTTATATTACATAACTAAAACAACAATTACTAGGCAAAAAATGTCGATGTCAGTATATTTCAAGAAAGATTATGAACAATTAGGAAAACCAAATGATACAAAGTGGTAAAATACAAAAAATATACTATCATATCACTTCGCCCTTACTTGCCTAAGTAAACTATTACAATTATTTATGAGATAAAGAATCAAGGAAATAAATGTTACTAGCACTTAGTTAAAACACAATATTGTATGGTGTAAAAATTAAATTTGAGACAAGTTTTAAGATTAAATATCTTTCATTATCATTCATACAGACTGCGAAAGAAAAAAAGATAATACTTTTCACAATTCACGAGAGCTAGGAGTAGTACATTATAACTATACACTTTGATGTACTAGATTATATGGCTTGGGGGTCCAAATTCTTCAGTCGTTTAACATTTTCGGCCCACGTGACCTTTTAGATTAGCAACAAAAAAAAATTCGGTGTGAACTTCCATCAGGTAACTTGATACAAATATTACTATCAAGTATCAAAACTACAAACTACGAAACGCTTGCGTACTACACACATTGCCTTCTTAGAAACGTGAAATAAGTAGTGCCTTTTACAAGATCATTGGTTATACCACAAATTTGGACGCAAGGTATAGTCCTATCGCGGAATTAAAACTGTTTTGAAAATATTATAACATTTCTGGTTCTTATGTAGTATCGACATAATAAGATCCTATCTCATCACCATCTATGTCAGCCACGCTGGGGAGAAAGATATATTTTCTACGATGGCATTCCTATAGCATTCACAGCTTGGGAATATTTTGTCGCAGAAGTCCCAAGAGTTTCTACATGTAATACAACTGGAGAACTCTTTACCTTCGGTGACTGAGGTGGTATTTCATGCGGGAAAACACATCGAGTTGAGCTAATACGCCCACCCGGCGTAATAAAGCGGCTCTCAATGAGTATTACAATAATTTTATTTATAATAGGTACCTATCTTGAGCCAGGGCCAAGCGGGGATTAGACACGTAATAAACACCTGTTGAGTCGCCAAGACGTGAGTGTTGTGGGAAGTTCTTACACTCATTAATTTCTTTGACCACATAATATACATTTTAACAAATGAACATTTTAATAATATTTACGGTCTAAATTCAATAATAATATATTCAATAATACCTTTTGAATAAAAAGTGTTTTTATTCAAAAGTTAGGTTTATTCAATGCTCAAACTGTCATTGCAGGTTACGTGCATATAAAACACACAGAGAAAGAGAGAGAGAGAGAGTAGGAAATCGAAAGAACGCACTGCGCCGACAATGTCAATTTATTGTTTTATAACAGTTTTAGATGTTTTTTTTTAATAACAATACGTATGTAATATTAAAAAAAATATAACATTACTAGTACACATATAAAACAGACAACATTTTTTGGATTACAAAACAGGTTACTTTGAAAATAGAGAAAATAAATGCCATAACCTTTTGTAGTGATATTATTAACATACATTCCCTTGAGGAACCAGCAGTTTATTGGTTTCGTTTCACCTCATATCATCAGCAGTCATTTCGTGTATATAAGATGGATAAACTTGTATAATAATAAGTGTAAATTAAAATTTATTTAACTCCTCTGATAATATATGTGAGGTGATTCTGCTTTTTTTCTAAAATTGCTACAGAATAAGAATGTATAAAAATAAAAAAAACTCTCGATTAATATTATAAACTGAACTAAAGTGAACCTGTTAAAAGCCAAACTGAATTAAGAATGAGGCTTATATTAAAGAAACGTCTGCTTCACTTAGTACTCCAAAGAAGTCTATCTACAAACAGAATTTATCAGTAGATTCTACCCCTTTTGATTTTAAGATTATCAATAAACGTGTCAACACAATGAACATTAAATCAATCAAATCTTCTTCTCTATTTAGCAATTCTATTGGAAAATATTTTCTTATTTTACTATCCCTAAGGACCGATACGGAATGCCACGTAGCCTGTAATTGGGTCTCCTACATTTGACATATAAAACATAGCTGCGTTATGCTGCTATTTCAATCTGTTATTTTGTGAAAGCGAGAAGAGACCACTTTTGATGATCCAGTCGCCCCTTTCATATTCCAGCTAGAAAATGCCTGAAGGAAACCTCTATCATTTTCTAAATATTTTACTGTTACACTGAATAATCTAAATATATATGAAACTTAAACTTGAATTATTATTTTTGTAGTATAAGACTTTACATTTAATTACAAAATATTATATTTTATTCAAAAGCACACAATTAGCGCTTTTTATACAGAATAGGTGGCAAACAAGCAACCAGCTCAACTGATGGTGAGAGATTATGGCCGCCCATGGACATGTCGCAGGTGCGCTGCCAGTCTTTAAAAAAGCAAATCTATAGGCTCTTTGTGTAGTATGTGTCACCCGGTGATTAAAGAAATACCGAACTCCAATAGCTGGTTATTTGTAGTAATGATTTGGAGGTTATAATCTATCTCTATTTTAAATAATTGCAAGAATACATTAAGATTTCATGCATACCTAGATTTCATCCTTAATTTTAATATAAATATGGTTCATGTGTGAAGAGACAAAAAAGCACGAAAAATTAAGGACACAATATTAATTCCTTACTTTGCTCACTTATGTATCTACGTTTATACGCAACATCGTATAGCTTTTACTCTCAAATATATGTATATGCAATGAAAGTTGTTTAATAACAGTAACTTTACCCTAAAAAAATTATCGGTGGCTAACGCTATAAATTAGCCGAGTTGAAGTTGAAACCTTTGTCCAGGTAGAGAGTTCAGATTAAATTAAGAGGAGTTAAAACAAGTTTAAGTAAAACTTCGTAAAATCCATTTCGAATAGCAAGAACACAAGTTTAACTTCAATATTAAAATGGAAATAATAATAAAATTGGTTGTTTATAACAATATAATAATGTACAACAATTAATAATCTTTGTGTGATTTGCTTTCAGTCATAGAAATAATGTTATATGTAGATATAGAATTTTCTAGTTCTATCTCTATCTTATCTATCATTGTTCTATCATCACCATCAACTTACTCTATCAATAGCTCTTAGTTAATTAGTTAATTGCCTATATTTAGCATTCGACTGCACAGGATTTTTGCAGTTGCGTAAACATTCGCGTAAACACGGTGGCACTTACTAGTCAACCCTTTCTTGACTTCATTTATTCCGATAATAGTCAGTCATCGATGATGCTCCTATGTTAAGGCCGTTATTATTTATATTTTATTATAATATAATCATGTCACCTGTTGTCAATGTTATCTGGGGGCGGTGAAAACTGCCCTGTATCCCACCAGTGTACGCGGTGTCGCGAAGATTACGCCTCGCTAGAAGTCCATGAGGGTGATGTGTTTGTGTGGTGTGATGTCCGTTGTGAACTGGTTCTCGGCTCCCCCGTGAAGTTGGGGTCGTTGTAGACGTGACGCAGTCTACAAGTCCCATTTGACGGATTGATGAGAATTAGGTGAAAATCTCCAAAACTAGATGGCGGCCTCTTATCTGGATTAATATTTATTCTCCATTTCAGGAATCACTCAGTGAAACGTTTGGCTGCGATTTAGAGACGTATACGGCCCTTGTGTATGTTTTGTAATAGTATGGGGTGGTGGGCGGTGAGACTGACCTGCGGATCTTTTGATTCACTTATATTACGTAACAAGAGCAAGGGTGAGAGGCAGGAGCCCTGAGGGACCCACACTAGGAACAGCCGACTTGAGGAGACAGAAAAGTGCGATACAACAAGCAGGTTCGTATGATGTGAACGAGTTTGTTCGGTATGTTGAAAGTCTACAATTTATGGATTAAACCGTTATGCCAGACTTTGTCGAATGCTTTTGAGACATCGAAGAATAATGCAACAGTACCTATGGTGTAACAGTAGATTTGGTGGATTGAGACCTGCATGAACGTATTCCGTTAAGCAGAAAGCCTGTTCGATGCAAGAGTGCGGATTCCTAAATCCGAACTGTTCGTTAGGAAGTAATTTATTGGCTAGGACGTTGTCTTTGAGATTTCCAATAACGTTCGCTTCTTTCTAGACTTGCGAGAAGGAGCAGCTGGAAAGAAGCGTGTTGAATCACTAGGAGATGATATTAGCGGGAAGCAATGTTCTTTTCAATGCTTATCATAATGCAATTGACCTCATCCGGGGTCATCGATTGTAAGTGTTCACCCGCTGGTGGTAACGCTGCCCTGTTTAGTACGTCAACGTCCACCATTCGTAGGTGATGGGCCGAGTATAATAATGTTTGCGGGTATTATTATGTTTAAATCACAAGACCTTATTTAAACAAAATGTTGTATACAGCTTACTTATTTCTGTTGGTGTACTTTATAAGACTATTTAAATAAATTCAATTTATTTTTCTCTTGGAATATTTCCTTCGTTTCATTCATTTTCGTTTAATTTGATTAACATTCTTCTATGAGAAAAATATGATTCGTTGAAAGAAGCAATTAATTAAAAAGTTTTAGAACTGTTCAAAACGATTGAAATCCTCTTACGAATTACGTATTTAAAACGAAACGATGAAATATCTCATGATTCACAGTGTACTTTTATTTCATTAAAACTCGAAGGTACTTTATATATTAAAGGTAAATAAAGGTAAAACATTAGACAAATCAATTGTTGTTATCCATTATTGTTGGCATTATTATCACAGCCTGTTATTGTGCCGTAGTGTGACAAATAAGTCGCTGCTTGTTATTTCCACTCGAGATTATATTCGTAAAGACAAGTAGCAACTAAAGTATCACACCCCCACGGAATACTACCCTAAGATAGTAACATAATGCTGTTATGTTTTTTTTTTGAGTGTAGGCATTTGGAAACGCCTTAACAGGTACTCAGACATTCCGACTCAGTCGTCACATGTGACAAAGTCAATCTTTTTTGAGGATGGATATAACTAATAAATGATTTATATATCCAATAGGTGTCGTGGACCGCAGTCCTCGCTTTCCTTAATTGGCGGTGTGTACTCATTTGTCATAATAATTAATAATATTAAATAAAATTTTGTATATTCTGTAGATGCTGTTTATCCTAAAATGTGTAGTATATGTTTGAAGCGGGTGATATCTTACAACTCGTCGCGGTGCGGTGTGTCAGTGGTGACGGAGAAAGGGGTGGCAACCCATAAGACTGTAGTCGGGACTGTAACGAGTCGCAGTCATAACTTACCATCAAATGAACCTTTATCACTTTTAGTTCGATAAAAAGGCCCTCATAGTACATCAATGCATAATTATTGCAGTTTTATCGCGTACCAAGTTGACCTTTGTAGGTTTCTTACTACAGAACCTCTCTTAGCATGAATCTACTGTTCAAATGGTAAATGAGGGATTATTTTCTATATTTTGTGTTCACTTAAGATTACTATTTTTAGTATATAAGCGTATACCTTGCTCAATATTTCGGCAAACTGATTTCCGCGTCAGACTTACCCGTTTCGATTTTAATTATTTCCCAAGCACCTTTTATTTTAATGTTTTAAATTTTACTTCTTCTCATATTTAGGTAACATTACATAATTTGGGAACAGAGCGTCAAATTATACTTTTTCATACCATACAAATCATATAATCTTGTTTTATTTATCATTGTTTAAAAATGGCAGATATACATAGCTCTATTTAGCAGGGCTCTGTCTTAAATTTAACCCAAAACTCCTACGACTTTCCTATTGTACGATTTCATCAAGAGTTCATCACTGATTTAAATAAAAGAAACTTACGAGAAAAATACAATAAACGCAAATTAGATGCATATGGCTCGAGTTCTCCTCAAGATAACTCAGTAGTGCGCTAGATGGAACAAGATTTACTAGATTCTTATTTAACTTAATCATTCTTTATATTTAACTTATTTGAACAATCATTCAAAGCCAGGAGCTACAGTGAAACCTACTTAGTACAACAAAATGTTCATTACTTATAAATTATAGTTTATGGCTTTTTAACCAATGTTCAGTAATACAAAATTATATCTAGCTTACTACGATAATGACCATAATAAGATAAAGCGAGTTTTATAGTGGTTGCCAAAATTGGTAAAAAATTAGACTTACCTGAAAAAATTAAAATTACCTGTCTGTAACTGTCGTAATTGGTAACGGTAAGATATTTAATGCAATTTGTTTGCAACATTTAATTGTCGCAGAGTAAACGTCTTGATGATTGCTCTCTCCTGTCAGATATTAAAAAAAACTAGACCGCTTAGTTGTGGTAGACTTTTACACTTTTTTTTTCTGAGCAATTTTCCTCTTAAATTTTTCTTTCCGCTCAAGCTTTCTAATTAAATTATGTCCATGATAGTGGAAATTGAGTTTTTTTTTATTGTGAAACCAAAAAATTTGCAAAATTTTATAATACTTATGAAATTAGCGTATTATATGGAAAAAGTAAAACTTGAATCATCCGAAGTATGAACCATATGAATCAGATCTCTTCTAATTTAGTGACCTTGTGTCGTGAAGTATGGGGTATTCCGATTGTCATACAGTATTCATTTTTCATCACAAGTAACGATATGATTCAAAATTCCCTCGTTATTCTGGCGGTTGAGTAATGTAACGCAGCACTCAAAGCGTATTTGTGAGTATGCTTTGCTCAATTCATACGGTACCCATTCCTGAAGGTATTTCACTTTTTCAATTTGTTTTCCACTCACACCGAAGCCTGCTGCTAACTCTTGCGTAGTTTGCGATGGATCCGCTTCCACGATCACCTTTAATTCTTCATGGTCAACTTGGGTCCACTACCGTCCACGGGGTTTGTTTTGGATGTCAAAATCTCCAGAACGGAAACGTTGGAACCAAAAATATACAGTGCTTTCTTTTACAGTTACTTCTCCATACACATGATAGATCCTTCGAGCTGTTTCTGCAGCGCTGGTGCCACGGTGGAATTCATATTTGTAAATAACGCGATATTTCAAATTTTCCCATTTTGTTAACAGAAGGATATCAAAGAAAAAACAAATGGAGTAAAAACAAATGAATCAATAATTTTGAAACAAATTAGGTTTGTCTATTTAACACAAGCCTAAATTTGAAATACATTTGAATTTGGATTTCATAACCAAACGCCAGATTATTTGAGATTAAAGTGGCTAGTTCGACAAAACTCCAATTTCATATGTAAGGACCAAATAATATAATTTATAACAATTTGCAAATTCTAAATTTTTTTATTATATTAAAATTCAACCTCTGTGTGTTTATTTAAGTTCAAAAAGTATAACTAAGTCAAGAATAAAATGTTATCGTAGACTTAAACTTCAATACAACAAGACTATCAAACGAAGCACACCTCGAGTCAGACGCTCTCGCGAAACAGGGTGCCAAGCCGAGGCTCTCTCTAAGGAGCCCTTGTGCTGGTTACCCATATATAGAGGTCTCGACTGAGTGCCATAAGCGCTCGGTCACCTTTTAACCCGGTGAAACTGTAAAAGCCCTCGGGCTAACAGCGGCCATCAGCCCGAAAAAAAAAAAAACGAAACACACAGTTCGCCTGGTAGATTTTCACACAGTCGTGGTAAATTATGATTGCGGCACATTACATCAATCTCAAAAAAGATTCAAGATGTATAAGCGTTGTCGTCCTTGAGGACTGATATGGAATGCCTCACTTAACTGGGTCTCCGGAACCCTACTCTTACCAAACCAAAGACAGCAATGCTGTTTCTCACCTGGTTCATTATTTGAGAGTGACAAGATACATACATATCTTGAACCTTTGTTGAGGATAGATGTGGATATCGCTGTCGTGTTTGTCATTCCTAATATTATACAGTGCGTTATAATAAAAAAAATGCTGGAGCCACAGCCGCCATACTCGCAACTGCTACACCACGCGACCATAAAATACATATTAGGCATCCGACACAAAATTTACAAATTACAAATCCGGCAATTTTCTTACCAATTTCGTCACGGTCATATTTGATAGATGCATTGTATAGTGGTCTCTAACCACTCTCGACCTGAATATTCCGTCGTGGATCGTGATTAGATTCCCAGCCGTTAAACAATATTTGTGTTATACACATATCACACAATTTGTGATATAACACAACTATTATATACATATATATATATATATATATATATATATATATATATGTATATTATATATATATATGTATATATATATATATATATACATATATATATATATATATATATATATATATATATATATATGTATATATATGTATATATGTATATTATAGTTGTGTTATATCACAAATTGTTGGATATAACACAACTATAATGTTATTTTTTGTATTATATATTATTAGTATGGTGTTGTATCCTGGATCGGGGTCTATTGTATGTTGACACTTCATCCGAATGTTCATCCAATCTTATTGCACTTGCATTGTGTTAAACTAGGGTAGGGGACGACAAGTGAAGTACCTCTTAATTTCTATGGTACTAAAATATACCACGCAGTTCATGTCCTCTGTAATAATAGTAATAACCAGAATCGTTACAGTTATCGACTAGAAGAAAAGTATTATCATCAAACCTCACTAAGCTTTATAATGTCACTCTTTAAAAGCATTGATTTTATATATGCTGATGATTATCGTGTCACAGTTGTAATTGTTTCTTATTTACGTAAAATATACACCCATTGTTTGAATTGCAACACTCTGTTCTCATGACCTCTATATATATAACAATAATTGATTGATTACCAGTGTATTTTTTATATACTCCAAAGACAGACTGTTTAATCTCATTTGTAGTTGGTCGACCAGATATAAATCTAGGTGCAATATCTGTAATATCGGTCAATTTGATATAATTTAGAATATAATTAAGTCAGTTACATTGTTAGTAATATCTCAAAATTTTAAGAATTATCGTAGCTGCAGGATAACTATCTAAATACGTCGTAATTTCGTTTTATTTTAAAAACATTAGTGTGCCAAACTAACACACAGCTTACTTTAAGGAACGGTCTCACTACGACAATTATTTACAAAAAAATTTTCAAAAAACATTTACATCCATCCTCAACAATTGTGATGGAAAGTCATGTGACTTGTTACTATATGCAACACAGCTGCAATATGCTACTTATTTAATGCTGATATTCTGTCAGGGTGTGACTCGGTCGAGCTGACCCGACTGATTCATATGGACAAGCTGCATAGGGATTTACTACTTCTCAAAACTTTTAATTTATTACTACAATATCTTTCCAAATCATCATTTTCTCTTCAGTTAAAAACAAGATGTGGGTTTTTACTTATGCATAGGTTTTGGTATATCCTGAAGATATGCATTAGAAAATAGAACTGCCGCTAAGCGGTATCGCGACCTAAATCTTTACAGTCTCAGTGAAGTGTGTGATTTCTCAAAGGTGACCGCAAAGACATAAATGTTCACACTTACATATATCTGCCTCTTTAAGAAGGATGTATATAAAAGCATTTTCACGAACTCAAATGATACACATATATGATATTATTCTAAATACTGATACCGTTAAACAGTTTTCAGGAAAATATATAAAACCTTGTCACTACCACCATTTTTATCATTATCAATTTAAAGTTGATTCCATAAACTCACTCACGTAGAATCTAATTCCTAATTAACTTATATTTCATTTGCATTTAAACATAATTTTAAAAGTAATATTACGGTAATCCATATGGATTAACGTCATGTAATTTTGTATACTGAGTTCATCGCCATGCATAAATAACTACTGACCACAGCAATCCTCTATAAAGCATGGATTTATGCTTCCTACCATTAGCAACATACCGTTAAATTCAGCATATCTTTTATTCCATTTAATTAACTAGTGCATTTGCAGGCGTAAATTTGCAGAAAACTTTTCATTCATTGCCAATTTATGATCTATTGATTATTCCCTTCTCTTTTAAAGACCGTCAGGAAACTGAGCGTCATGTAGATTTCGGATTAACAGGTACACACAGTTATTGCTTTCCGTAGACCACACACTCAATTCCCCATAAATGACATCGAAAAATGTTACCAGAAAATTTCTATTGATTTAAAAATGGCCTATTTATTACAATTATATTCACCGCGTACATTTCTTAATAATAAAATTATTAAGTGCTTAATAGATATAATGCTTAATTGATTATAGACGTTGAATGTACTACCGTACTAAGTAGTACGACCGGGAAGGTCACGTTTGATCTACGAAACAGCAAATACGCAAATACTTTACAATAATATTTTGTGAAATACTGCTCTCTGGTCGAGCCGACCAATTCATCTTTCAATCAAATTTCACCACACAACATTGAATATTTCAAACTTTTGAAACCACTTATTTTTAAAAACATTTGGCAAAAACAGTATTATGAAAAATAGATATTTAAGCCAATAATGAAAAATGTTCATTAGGGAAAAAACGTCAATAGAAAAAAACTCCATTTTAATTATAAAAATAACCTTTGAGTATTAAATAAAACAAAATTTCCGGATTTTATCGCATTTAATTATTAACTTTTTTAATTCTCGGCGTTTCAAATGTCTTACAACCCTCGAGGTGGCTAAGGTGTTTGATTTCCCGATGGCAAAGATGTACCGCGTTACTGATAATTTAATGTGATTAAATTAGAATTAGAAGTCAATACCGACTAGTCAAATATTTTACATATATGCCTGTATTTAACATCTACATGTATATGATAAATCTTAAGTCTACGTAATACCTGTGACAAACATTGAAACACGCTGCATGATTACTTGTTAATCCGAGAAATTAAGGAAACAACGACATCGTATACCTTCGACCTTGTTGTTAATTTATTTAAGCTCAAGTAAAGCTTTAATAAATGAACAGTTTGGTAAAGCAAATTTCGTCACGATCTAACACTATAAGTAGCCACTTTGTTGGTAGGAACAGATTTTATATATTTGCAATTTCTTCTTTAATAATTCTTTTTCATTAAATAGTCTGACTTAGACAACCAGCAGTTAAAAAAATTGGGGCGGTACTGATAAGTTCACAAGGAAAAGCATGATTTTACAGAGTATCGTCGCTTAACGTATTTGGAAAAATTACTGAAAGTGACAAGAACTTATTTCTAATAACAATATCCCATCTTCATTATCTTATTTTGATTCCGTATACAGAACAGATGCAAGTGCCTTTAGCCACATCACTGTCACTTGTGTTAACATGGACATAAATGACATCCTTTCTCCAATAAATCTATGAGTATTTACTGTCCATGGAATTGTTTCATGTCTGTTATATATCTGACCGAATGATTGAATTGCCATCCAAAGTGAAACCAAGATATTCAGGTTGTTCAGATTTAGTGAATATGAAAGCTTTCTTCCGTAGTTACACTATCAGTAGTACAATATGTCTAAATCTTATGAAATAATACAAAAATGTGTATTTATAAGTTTGTCAAATACCATTAAATAATTTCTGATTTTAATAAAAGCAATATTTAAATATTTGGACAACGTTTCACGTTTTCGCAAAGTAAAATGCTATGTTTCTTTAGATGAGTGATATACCTAATTACTGGTGACGAGGTCATAATTACTGGTGATTCATTCTAAGTCCTGTATATCTTACCTTACCGAGGATGAACATGGGTGTCATAGCGCATAGAAATGGCTGACAAACAGTAAGAGCTGCATGCTCGTTTATCACCTCTTATATCATGATAAAAATTAGCTTTTAAAAGTACCAATAGCTTAATAGTTCAGAACATAATGTTCGAAACTTTATGTCATAGATTTGAATTCACTATTCTTGGCATGGGAGACTCAATTCTTGATAACAAAGCATTCCATCTCAGACTTCATGGATGACGCAAGTGCATTCTGAATCTTTGTTAAGCATGCATGTTGTTTGTGAACAATACTTATCACTTATCATCAGGGGAACTGTCTACTCATTTATCATTCTTAATTATATAAACTCCTTCGCAACGATGCGAAAATGTGAGTATTGATGTAAATATTTCCGTACAGCATTTTAATAATAGCTTGAGCATTTTTATCAAACAGATATTACTAGTTTCTTAACCAAAATCGTAGTCATGGTTGAAATGGAGTACAAAAATATTACCATAAGATAAAAAAATAAAAATTTCAAACGTCACGTCTCTAACACAGTACCCCAAGTACTTTATAGGAAAGAAGTTTTCTTACCTTTTGCATTTTGGATCCCGCATCCCTTGCCTTTATCTCTTAGAAATTGTTTAATTAAAGTCTTCAGATTTGTGAATATAAATATTAATATACATCAGATATTTTCATTTTCCGTTCTGGATTATCTACAAACTACAAACGGTAATAAATTAAAATAAAAAATACATAAAAAAAAACAGTTTATTAGATTTTAGATATATTGGCTCTAAATGTATTTATTACTGTGCGTTATTACACTGAAATCCAATGTTAGAATTTTGACAGATTTATTCACATATCGTTTTAGAACTAGTAATCTCTACGCAAAACTAGGGGAAAAAGCTAGGAATGCATAACAATCTATAAATATATTCGATGTACATATATACGGGCACAAAGAGGTGACTCACGATATCTAAGAATGTTTGTGTACAAAAACTAGGAACTCATGTGTGCAATGGTCCCCTTAAAAGCCGAACCCCAACCATAAATATCATATAGCGCCCAATTTCTATCGATCTCTGACCATATCTACGATACACTATTTTCTTCCATACGTAAATCACAAGACCCATTATCTGAGTTCATCGTACACTGGTCGCCCACAATAGCATTCTCCCAACTCGAGACCGTCGACTAGACGGCGCCAGCTTCTTTATGACTCAAAATATATGTATCAAAGTTGAAAATTCTATTAAAAGTTCATTGTTTTTATGTACATGAGTATATTAATTATACGTTGATTATAATATAAAAAATCTACTTATATTTATATATATAAATATACTTATGTAACAATTGTTGCAAAAACAATAATATACTTAGAACATTAATACTATACTTTTACATTTTATTAAAAAGTTTGGCAGTCATTTATATTAATTAACATACTCGTAGATGCAAATAGTCATAATCCGACCTATATTTTGTTTAATATTTAAACCAAACAAAGTATAAATTGTCCATACAGATCAGAATACAGATAAAAAATCTTTATTTACTCACTATTGACTAGCCACTCAAATAGCAAGGTAAACATTCATGCCGCGCCGCTGAGTCAATATCCATCGAGTTTTAAGCCCTACTCAACTGTGTTTAGAATAGGGGAAATTACTGTTGATTTTAAATAGTAAAAGGAAATTAAAAAGAGAAGAGATAAGTTATATATTAATAATTTTTTCAGTCAAATATTTTACAACCTTATTAAGCTAATTTCGAAATAAATTATAAGAAAACCGCTCTTCATGAACTGAATACTAGTGTGCTGTTTACTTTAAGAATATTTAGCATTTAAATATTTTTCTTAATTAGAATTTTATGAATTGGCTTCAACTTTATTTTATTCAAATTTATAACGAACTTATTTATAAAATTAGCAAAAAGAAAAAAATCGTTTTTATATTGAGTTAAAACCTTCGTACCCGTCTTGAAGTTAATTGTATGCAATTATAAGAGAGGTTACAAATAAGAACGAAAAAAATAGAAATTAATTTATACACTTACATAATAAGCCTATATTTTTATGTGTGTTAAATAACTTATATAAAAGCTAATAATATATGATTTATATTTATATTGTAATAACCTTCATCTATTTTTTTTTTCATAAAGATTTTGTTTTTTATGGATAGTAATATATAAGAAGAGTTTGATCAAAAACGTTGCAAAGTCCCTGTTTATTGGATATAGTTACATTTTGGTTAATGTCTTAAGTTCTGCTACGATCCCCTCGAAAACTCCAACACCCTTACGTCGCATTGCGGATTGGTGAATGAGGGAGCGAACTATAAGCCGACTTATAAATTGCTTTAATTTAATACATCGCAACTGCGAAACTGTAGGGGATCGCCGCAGTCGCAGGCATTTTTCTCCCCAACACAACTTTGGCACTGAATCGTAAATCATGTAAGCGTAAACTATAAACTTTATTTGCACTTCTAGTTTGTGGAGTAGAAGAATGTTTTAAAATATATTACTCGATGATAGATAAATCATATTTATTTTATATGCGTTTGGCTGTAATAAGAATCGACATAATATAGATACCATTACGAGGTAACTAAATTTGTTACTGGTAGGTATTCTAGAATGGATAGAAATTATCGAAATGAATACCATTTATTTTACAGTACAGTTTTATTATTTTGACCTAACTTCCTTCAAGTTATTATATAAGTTTTTTTTGTACGCGTACTAGTTTTCCACATAATCAACCTTCATTGTTTTATTGTTGTCACGGTTCCTTACCTTACTGTGTGACTCGGTTATAATACAGTCACAGTAATAATAAGGGCTACATAGGCTTAATATCATCATCTCAATTACTATAGTGACAACTCAGTCGTTTACATCCAATATTTATTAAACACAAATGAGATGAATAAATAAAATAATAAAAGACGATAAAATCAATATCCGAACTCATAAAATAATATTATATGCTTTGATTATATATTATTGACAACTGCCGCGCGTCACAGAAAACGCTAGGGCCCTGATTCAATTAAAATTTAAGTAATAGGAAAAAACCTTTTGAATAAGGGTTAAATGAAGTTATCCAAATAAACTTAAAATTTAAACTAAAAACCTTAAAATAGATGACAAATTTCAATAAAGGACGGAATTGTTTTTTAATAAATACAATGCTGACAGTGCTATTAATAGTACTAACATATCCGTAGATACGGGTATGTTAGTAATATTAATCTACCTTTAGTAGATACTAAAGGTAAGCTTAAATAATTGTGCTAGGAGATGGGTGGTAGTCGAATGGCAGATTCGGACCTGCCATAAGCATCGCAGTACTCCAAACCATTAAACTGTTTACCCTTAATTGACATGATAAACCATTCTATAACGTACATAACAGTCAAGAGGTCAAATTTACCCGTAGCCACTCATTAGTAGTACAAGCAATAATTTATTTTTAAATTATTTTTCGTAATTATTAAAAGAGAAGAAAAATATGTAAAATAATACTCGTATGTTGAAAATTTATTACAATGCCGTAATAAATTTTCAACATATTATTTTAGCCTGGCATAAGGCGACAGGGTCACCCGCTGTCACGTTTGGGACCTAATAATATCAATGTAAAATGTAGAAAGCACTCGTGTCTACCCCGATTCAGATAAAAGGGACTGGACATAATTTGTTATAACATATAATTAATAAAAACCTTTCATCGAGTAAACAATTATTTTATTTGTATTGTTACGTTCGAAAGGAAAAAAAAACACATGTAATGATAATGCTCGTTCCTTTGAAAATAAATAAATTTACATGAACATTCTTGTTCCTTTACTGTGAAATTTCAAGCGAGATGTGAGAGGGCAATTTAATAGGTTTCAACTTTATATATTTAATTCTGACTTATGTATGAGAAACTACAAAACTACTATGTGTAACAAATTTTCATTAGTTATTCTCGAATTATATACAATACTCCTTAAGCGATGAGGTAAGACAAGACGAAGAGTTTATAATTATATTATCTCCTAAAAACACTGGATTGATTTACACCGAAAAAATAAAATCTTTAAATGATATTAACTCTTATCATAAAATTTTATTCTGGTGTTTCCCGGGATTAAGCTTCCCTGTCGATCTTTGATACAAAACCGTGAACTCCAGGATCTTTAGTATCATGTTAAGTATCTCAATAAAAGAAGAAATAATTTACTAAAGTATTCAAAAGGTTTTAAAAAAAACTCACTTTAACCATTTATTAGTAATAAAATACAATGATATATTATACTAGTAATATCTTTTTCGTAATTAAGGGAGCCGTTATTTCTACCGCACGAAACTACCCCTGTACACCTAATAATCCGTAAAACAGTGGCACATTGGTACAAGGAATTTGAATTTCGAACCGCAATATATTTTAGCTTTTTTATGGTAGCAATTACAAAAAAAGTATTTCTTTATGAAACCATACGAAATAGGGCTACGCTGCTTTTTAATACTGGTGTTCGGTGAGAGCGTGGTCCGTCCACGTTGAAGCCGATCCAGTCCATCTAGAGGCCAGTTTCAGTCTGGCTATAGATGGAGCAAAAATATGTCGTTATTATATTGTGCAATTAGTATTGATTTTATTTGGTATAAATAAAAGTTTCAATAAAATAATTAGTCATAACAACTCCATATGCTACGAACTTTTACCGACAAAATTACAAATACTCTAACACAAACTGTAATCAATCACCTGACAAACTATATTTACGTTAATCCAATTAGGCTGGTCGTACAGCTGTACACAAACATGGTTCTCAATCATGCTAGAGCAAATATTTTTGAAGTATAACATTATTATTATTTTTATTAATAAAATCTATGACAAGCAAACGATATTTCATATAAGAATAACAGAGTATGAGTGTCAATATTTACCGACTTGAAATAATTAAAAGAAATTAAAATATAGCTGTTCAATTCTGCATTAAACTGTTATGTACAATTTAGCAAAATTTATTATATAATTTTTATAGTTATAGATTTCTGTAAAGTACGGTCTGATACTTTTAACAATATGAAGATCTTCCTTTTAAGTTTTACTTTTAATTTTTATATATTTTCTAAATAATATTAACAAAGCTATTAACATAGCAAACATTCCCGTTAACGTGTAGTGTTTACTAAACTAAAATGCTTGTGCCAGGAATTGGTCCAAAGTCCATGGTTTAATGGACCCTAAACAATTAGGTTTCCAAGCTGAAAGTTACAATTTAAAAAACATCCAATGACATCTCCTGCCCTCATAGACAAAAGATATTGATATTAAATATATGTTATATTATTGTGCAAATAATAGTTTCTATTTTTAATGAAAATTCTAGATGCAACATTAAAGCATAAAAGATATTTGCCCTGACTTACCAATATTACGTACGATGTAGATTTTTATATTTTCCAATATATTTGGCTAGGTCATAAAAATGTTTTCCTATATTTTTAACACATGAATACGTCTATCTATATAGAGGATTTAAAAAGATATACGCTTTAAAATACCTGAGTACAACACAGTATTAAATCGCAAGGTAGGTGATTTTATGAAAAATTCTTTGTCGTCACGGTTGCGCAATGAATTTGAGTAATAAAAAATTATTTATTCTGATAATAGTTTAGAATACGTATAATTACTATCATATTAGCCTTATCATATTTAACATTGGAATTGGTATAAACGACAGTTTTCCGTGTGTGACTACATAGTTCAACTGATGTTTACTGATAACTGCGGCCCGTGACATCTACATCCAACAACTTGATACCTGTAATTAGGTCCTCACCATACGCCCTACTGTGCTACGTATTGTGCGCGTAGCGTAAAATAGCACCTGTACGCTACCTCACGGTACTGCGTTATGGTGCTATTTTTCGCTAATTGCCTGTGAGGGAGTAGTCCTTCCCAGGTCGTGCTAATCCATTCATGTTATATCTTAACTTAATATTGGATTACGTTGCTGTACCATCGGTTATCAGGGAGTGGTAATGATTTATCCTAATAAATGGTAATAACGCAGAGATGATAATGCACCTACGTCTTGATTCATCGTCTAGATAGATGTATGTATCTGCCTACACTACTCCAAGACCACTATTCACTCATTTGACTGTCATTCTAATAAATAAAACATCGAATGACCTGGAAGTCAAATCTACTTAGCGCTTCTTGCAACATTAACAAAGTACTGCGCATTTTAAACGAAAGAAATAAATATATAAGAACCATGCAAATAATATTTTGGCTAACATCCATTTCATGAATACTGCTTAGTTTGAAATTTAAGAGGTTTAAGATATATCCATTGTTACAAAATAGAACCTGAATTACACTATCGCTATTAATATGTGAGAAAATATACAAAGATATGGAAGTCATTGACTAAATAAAACTGTCGTACCCTTCTCATTTTTGCATACAAAGGTTTTCGATTACCCAGCACTCTTCTTTAGAAGGCTAGTATTGAATATCAATGGACAACGCAGATCTTACAAAGGGACTTAAAGGTGAATGCCATTTTTTTTACAATTATCCTTAAATAATCCCTTCAGTTGTTGAACTTATAATCTATATCTTCAATATAATACGTGAATTTTCGCACTTTCTTTTAGTATTTTTTACAAATAGAGGGAAGGAAATTTTTCGTTCGAAATATACTGTGCCATAGATCTGTACTCAACACACTCTCAAATTATATGTGTGTGTTACTGTTTCGAAACGAAAAATACGAAAAATAAACACATAATTTCTCCATGCAAAAGTTAACATACACACATGACTTCCCCATACAAAACACTTAAGCCGAATGAAAGTATTTTAATCACGTTCATGACTGTACAAGCTTAGATCTCTTTGTCCTCCCAAATGAAAATTGTGATCAAATTTATGCACAGATACCTTTTTACGTATATATCTGTTGTTTCGATTTCTTTCAAATGGACTTTCGTTATATTTTTCTTTAGTTGAATAGTTGAATTATTTGAATTATTATAGTCTGAAATATATTCCTTAAGTCCAAAAGTCCTAATAAAAGTGTAAAGCTTCGATTAAAATCAGATTTCTACCATTAAAATATCTCATTTAAATAATTTATACTGCTCCTCCAATATTTAACCGGTTGAAATCTTATCTCATAGGTTCAAATAAAACTAATTAGTGATTTATTTTATACATATATATTCTTTTTTATGTTCATTATAACAAACGTGTGTTTTTGAAGAAGTGATAACATTTAAGAACTTTGTAATAAAACTATGGAATCAAGTAACAAAAAAATCTAATAAAAATACATATCACAACAAAACTTCGTTAGGAAAAAAAGTTTAGAGCATAATATTTTCAGTTATCCAAATAATATAGAAGCACTTTTTGCCTTAAGTATAAAAATATTTTAAAAACTTGATAAATTCAAGCATAATTAATAGTTTACTCCAGTTGTTGCCATTAGATATAATAATAAATTGGAATGTTAAAATTCCAGTTCTTGAAATGTCATGTACATAACATACATCATTCATCGAAATAAATTAAGATAGGTCTGTGTATTTCATTTAATGAAATACATATTAAATTCGGGTTGGCACAACTACAAAGTATTAACAATGCAGATATAATGAAGAACTTTTCAGTCGTAGAAACACCAGAGTCCTTAGTCATTTAAGTTACATGGAACACTTTGATATCATTGCGTCTAGCTAGAGAGAGTCCAAGAAACCTTAATTAGCTTCCATTATGTGCGCCATGTACCAATGTGCAATTAATAACACAGTAAAAGAAATTCCGGGGATTCTATCAGCACCTGGAAAAGAGGAAAGTATTTATCGCCTAATTTATATTAAATTATATTGAGCGAGGCCACGTGGCTAAGCTGCAATACCCTCCAAAGAAAAGGTCCAGAGATAAGATCTTCAAATGCACTGTAACTTTACTTGCTTAATAATAATAACTGAATTGCAATGTTTTTGGACTCATAATAAAAGAACGTAAGAGTCCGTGTAATGAAGATCTCTGTCTATCTGACATATATAAAATACGTAATAGCCAATTTGATTATTTTTGAGGGAACATTCGAGTACTTTATTTAAATCTAGGGAAACCCAGTATCTGCTTAGATACAAAGGTTGTACTCACGGTGCCCTATGTATTAATCTCTGTTGCATTAAGTCACGTATTTATTAGTATTTCGAGTTATTCACAAAAATATTTTATTTTTGAACGTTCGAAAATGGCTACGTTCACAAAACCCTAATTATTATATGTACAAAATGTGATACATTCACATTTTGTGAATTGTTGGAAAATATTAACATGTTTATATATCGATTCATAAATGCTATTGAAACAGTTTAAATATTAAATACCCTAATAAAGGTTTTATACGTAATACCATAATAAGCAAGTACCTGTATTAGAATACTCACAGGACTCACAATTCTTTCGTTCCAAAGAATTACAATTTTAGACGTAAACTATTTATTTGACAGATTTTATTGAGCACTTAATGCAAAATGTTGATATCGCGCGCACGTGACACATTATGCAAAAACACAAAGTTTTACTATTAATACATTCTAATTCATCTATATCATACCAATCAGCTAGTAGTTTCTTTAAAAAAAATCTGTTAATAAAATTTCAAGTGGCATATTAAGCCGCCAGTTAAAATCTGTTCAAATAACTAATTATTTTATAATAGAATAGATATGTTTATTTGTGGTTTGGATTAAGTTATATTAACGTAAACAGAAGAACCTGTGTATATTTGGTGTCATTGTTGTCTTATATTCATAATGATAAAATAATAACATATCATTTACAAACATAAAAAATTACAAATATATTATGATAATAACGAATCAAAACGAATTAAATCTTTTGTTACTTATATAGGAAGAATTCATTTCCTTTTTTACCTTTCAGGTATTCTATAAAATTGTTAAAAAAGATTTACTTAATTTATTTTACCTTCAGCAGTCGCAGTAACGGATTATTTATTTCACATTTTTATACACTTAATTAAAATTTTGCAAACCTACATATTAATTTAAAGCAAAAAAAATGCCAAAGTAAAAAGTAAAAGTATCACATTTAAAAACTGTCATCGATAACTCTCAATGTCTGTTAAAAATAAGATTAAAAGCTTCAATTCTATTTCCGATTTGACTAATATCAATTTCCTTAAAATTGAATTCGTACCGGAACTTACTCTTACAAAACTTCTGTCTTGCAGTGAAGCAATCGCAAAGCACAACTTATTAAAATCATTGAATATGACTAATAACTTGCTTACATTTAAGTAAAATTAAATCTTTAGTCTTCATTCAGCCATTAATCTATTTCTATTTATTATAAGTAATCATATGCCTTTAAAATTTAAAATAAACATTTTAATTATTTTTATTTTCTTTTTTACTACTTTTTACTGTTTCCCATTACTATATTTGGTGACGATAAAATTTTAGAGTTTAGCAAATCCTATAATGCATGCTGATCTATAGCTAATTTCCTTAATCCGTCAGAGGTAACTGACCGAGCCGAGGTTCGGCCCTCTCGCGCACCCTCAAGTCCAAGCCGAAGCTTCCTCTAAGGAACCCTTGGGCTAGTTCCAGCTTAATAAATATATTGCCTGAGTGGCCTAAGCACTCGGTGACCTTTCAACCTGGTGAGGCTGTAAAAGCTCTCGGGCTAACATGGCCATTAAGCATAAAAAGCTAATTTCTTAATTTCTACTATACTTAAATTGTTACTAATATTTTTTTAGTCATAATCGTTTTAGAAAAATACTTCTAATAATATTTTTGCGTCATTTAATAAATATTAATATAGAATAAAATGAGTAAACAGGAATAAAAATTATTATAGAAGTTCATTCAAGTTATTTAAGATTTATTCGAAACAAAAGATATAATATATATTTCATCACTTTTATTGCCGCCAACAAAATACTATTATTATTGCAAATCATATAACACATTATATTTGTATTAGCTAATATTAAAGTTAACGTTACCAGGACTAGTTTGAATTTTCTACGTACACGTGTTAATAATTCAATGCATTTACTCACAGTCGCTCGTCTCAGCCATTCGGTGTATGGGATAGAGGACGACCTCGTTTATCTCGGGCAAGCTGACTGGAGTGGTAGGAATCCGCTCCTCTAGGGCACATTGCTCATTACTTTTTAAGTATATGGAGTAGATGTTTGCAGTGCACCGGATCTAAGTATTAAAAATACACAGTTAGTACACACTTTCAACTTGTAAACTCACATATATTAACTTTTCCTACATATAAGTCTAAATTTTCCTATATTATTTGATCCTACAGATCCTACAGGACATAAGTCCTATAAGGAAACATAATACTCTATGCGGCTCCAATACTGATCGACTCACATCTCTTTGAAATATTTCTTTTTATTTATTTCTTAGACACGTAAATTTTCAAACAACAATCTTCGCCGCATAGCACGTCGTAATATTTAAAACCTTCTAAAAGATTAAGAATGATATCGGTTCACATAAAAACAATAAAATATTTTTAGGGAAATTAAACATTGTATTGGAATGGTTCCGCACAACACTAGTGCTTCCATATTATTTTCTACTCAACTACTACTTTTAATTTAAGGCATCCAACAGATGGACAATTATTTGCGAATATTTTTATTGCATTATTTCCCGGGCGTTTTAACATAAAAGAAACATTTTGCACCTTTAGAACATTTCACTAAAACAGAACTGATTTGGAATGCATTTGTACGAAACGGCATTGGTACGAAACTTGTTTTTATTTCAACAGCCTTTGTCTTTACGTTTTGTATTCAGTGAGCACACGAACACTTTCTCACTATAATTTGTTTGAATTGATACAAAAAGAAACAGAGTTTATTCCGTTATTTTCCTTTTAAAGTTTCGTACTATCCATTCTTGGGCGTTTTAATTTGATTTATTCGATTTATTTATTTTTTATGTTAAAAATAATTATTAAACAATATTTATAATAATTATATATCGTCAATCTTTCCTAATCTAAGTTATATAATTTATAACGTTCGTGAGTAATTATAGTAAAACTTTATGTTTATCATACTACAGAGATATTTCTGCAGACTAATGGTGGATATTTGAGGGGAGTGCAACCCTCAAGCAAACAATTTGGGGCGTCACAGCCAGTAAATCTTTTAAGACAAACAGGGAGTTCTATTTTCTGTGCAGAAAATATTATGCAACAAATACTGGTTGATATTTCTTTCTTTACTTTGTAAAATGAAAGTCACAATAAGTTAGAAATTTAGAATAATATTTCCGACACGTCTTACATTCAGACCTATATTTTTGCATGTACGAATAAAATAAGTTTTATTCATTAAAACTTTTGCCTTTCAAGACATCATCTTACCATTGAAATCAAAAACAAAGTATATGGACCGAGACATATATTAAAAAAATACCACCAACATACTTCTGATAATAAAAAACTGTTTTAATTTGTTTTAGTTTGTTTTGCTTACTTTCATTTTTCCTCTTATAAAGTGATGCTTTTGCACCATGAATTGTATGGTACTGTAAGAATTCCACAAACTTCCATTGGCAGGGCTTACACGATCCCATACGTGTTGCTTGTGTGCCTGTGAATAATAATAATAATGAAACAACTTATTTTAGGAGATATTTTATTTTCCATCACCACCTGGTTGGTCAATATAATAAATAAATAAAAAACTATAAAAGTATAAAGAAACAAATATATACTATATAATATAATACATAAATAAAGACCAGCCAGACAGGAATCAATCGACAGGGGAGACCAAACGATCGAGGGTTAGGGTGAAAGGGAAAGAAACCTGCAGACTATACGAGCCGTGTCAAAAAGCACCGCCTTCTGAATTTGAGCCCGGAGCTGCCCGTCCCGGAGTCCCAACCGCCTCAGGTGATTCGAGAGGCTGGTTGGAATTAACCCGTTAGCAGATATGACTATAGGAATAATTTTGGTCGGTATACCACCCACATGTCGGTCACCTCGTGTGCCAGGTCCAGATATTTTGTCTTTTTATCTGTTTCGGCTTTCTCGAGGTTCTCGTCATATGGAAACTGGTTCATATGAAACAACTTATTAATTTTAGAATACCTTAATCTTAATTTAAGAAATCCGCGTGTTGTCATGTAACGAAATATATGTGACGTAAAATAAATTTACAAATACAAAAAAGTATTCTCCGGTTTATTGCACACTCATCATTATATCACACTCCACTGCTTAAGGTGGAATTTTCTAATGTCTATTTGTCTTCTTTGGCGCTAGAATAGAAATATGACAGTATAAATACTATCATATTTCTATTCTAGCGTATTTTGGCTATCTTGGTCATTATGTGCAAAGACTAACATGGCTTCCCAATCTCCAGTTTAGTTTAATTTTAGTATAAGCTCGTTTTAAAATTGTTCATAGACCACGTGAACAAACTCTTGTTTCCTAATATTTTAAAATTACAATAGAGTACGTCTTCCGTGTTTCCTTGCGTTAATATTAAATTTGTGTGACGGTAAAGAATAGTGTAAAAATATTTGTATGGCTAAATATACTATGCTTAACCATTCTAAGATTTTGTAGCTTGGGTTTAAGAAATACGCATGAGATTTAATATATTTTACATTTTTCTCGTAACTGATATGAATATGAATATTTCTTACCGGTTCACTGTTAATAAAAAAAGAAAGATTGGCTGCAGGAAGTGAACTGTGACTAACACACTCTACTTTGAGCTTCATTCCTGGGCGGTAATACTGATTTAATCCTTGCATTTCTGGCCCGGATTTCGGTAAATCTGGAATAAGAAATGGTTATTATAAACATGAAATTCGTTTTAGTTACTTTTTCGTCAACATCTACATTAGCAGTTTTTTGATGACATTTGCGAACTCCCCACGATGAGTATGCATAACGGTGGGCGCATTACCGTTACCCCCGTACGTTGTCGTGACCTATCAATAGCCCATGACATTTGTATTTTTGACAATCGTTCAGCTAAAGTCACGTCGGTCGTTTATCAGTGATTTTTTTTGTTACAAAATTCATTATCAGTGATTGATCTTATCTTTAAATATTTAAGATTGAATGTCATGATATAGGTGTATGTGTAGGGTTCGTAAAACTAACTGTATTTAGACAAAAGATCATTCTTTATTGTGACCAGTGGCTGAGCTTGACCGTAAGAAGTGGTCTTTCTATCATAAATGACTAATGGATGTTACGTTTAGTATAAATATGAGTATTGACGTTAACATTCGATGCGTATTCAGCATTTTTTAAATTAAAGTAAAGGTAACAAACAATCACAGAGTCAATTTGATAGTTATTGATGCATGCCGCTTAACATACAAATAAAAAAACAAATACCTACATTTATCCTCTAGAACGAAAACACAGCAACGTTATATTGCTATATTATGATGGTATGAGGGTGTGGTGCTTCCCCGTTAGCCAATTCATTTAAATTACAGCTACAAACAAGTTGCAACGTATCCTTACCATTGACAAAAGAGGCCGTCGCCAAGTTTACATGCTTTTGAAAGCATATAACCTCTCTTATATAGATAGATGTATATTTTAATTCAATTAAAAAAACACACTTTTTATAGTAACCTTTTATCTCAATGACCTGTATCATCATAGTTAAATTCAGTGGTAGAGCTACGCCGCAGTTTGTTCCAAACTGCAGAATGAATGGGCCAGCTCGACCAGGATAAGATCACGCGCCACAGATAATACCAGCATGAAATAATGCTGCTGTATTTCGTCTGGTGAGTGAAAGGATCCAGAGACCTTTATTACTAGTGACGAGGTATTCCATCTCAGTCAAAGGTGACAATGCATATGCATTATGATTCCTTGTCTAGGATGAATGTAAATGTCATGGGCCGCAGGAATCACTTATTATTATATCTTTACGGTCTGTATATTGCAACGTAGTCATTTCGGCTCAATCTAGAAGTATCATGTACCCATAAAAATTCTTGGAGGATAAATCTCCACTCCATATTGAGAATTGATGTGGGTGGGATGGTATAGCCTGAAGAGATCACTTACCTTTTACACTTATTTGTCACATATAAAACACTAAATAGTGAAGTTAAAGTTTTTTGCGAAGGAAGTACAAGTATATCTGTACTAAACTTGAACGTAATGCTGAGGGTGCAGAGGTGGTAATGAATCCACGATATCAAATAACAATCAGTGTCAGGAAACACTCGAACATAATATTGATATTAACATAATGTTGTATAATATTAGATTTTGTTAAAGGATAAAATACTTATCGTTATTGAATTAAAGTAAATAAGACTTTGAATTAAATAAGTCTACCATTTCTAAATTTCGCTTCCGTGATTCGTAAGGATTTGGTGCATGTCCAAGAAACAGTTCCAAACTAGTGGCGCCTGCAATCTCAAAAGATTGTAATGGATCGATGCCAGTAAAGCAGAAGCCGCGTTGTTGATATTCCAGGAACAGCGCTGTCTAAACTTACTAAAAATATTTCGATGAAAATAATAATCTAAACTACCGCGGTATTTAGAATTTTTATCTCGTGTTTCGTTTCATTTTACCTATTATTCATTATAATAAATAAGATATTTATAGTTGTTGAAACCCACAAATTAACACAAAGTTTTTAAAATCCACGCTTGCTAAGCCCTTAGCTCAACTTTTATTCACAAAGCTATAGCCACTCACCGACAACCTTTCGTACCAGTTAAGATTTTTCCTATTCAAGGAATGTACATTTTTTTCGTTTTACAATAACGCATACAGGCAACTTACGCTTGTCATTACAAGACAATGTTGCTGTAATCGCGATCGTCTAGGTGATTATCATTGTCAACTTCATTTGATATAAATTTTACTTATCTTTTAAATTACTGAAGTTTAAAATACTTCAGTAAATGTTTATAGCATTTGCATGTGAATAAAATAAGACGAGATAACATATATATGATATACTTATATTACATACATGCCATAATTCTACCAGTATGTATTGTGTGTACATACAATTCTGAAAATATATTAATAAGTTTAATTTTAATATCATGTATTTCTGATCGATTTCAAAAACGAAGATATCTTTTGTATATTAATAGATCAGATATTGAGTCGCCTCACGTTCCCTAATTTGATATTTGCATTTGTAGGAATTGTTGTTCGAAGTCGAACCCAAGACCTGCTTCTCGGTACCTGGCTACTTAAGCCACAATGCTGTGTCAATTTTAATGTTTTTTGATACCACTCTATACACTTGAAATTTTAATAAGTGGCAATGTACGTTAGCGCTATCGCAGACAGTTAAGATTAAAGATCTATATTTTTCATAAAAAACACAAAGTTACGCTTACAATGAGAACAATGTAAAAACAATATATGGGCTTACGAGTAAAAACGTAATGTAGGTACACACAATACATAATTAATATAGATATATACAAACCTTAGCATAACTATAAAAATCTAAATTGACAGGAATTAAATTAAACGTAATTGAAGTTCACATAATTGAGAAGCGGTTATTATAGTTTGGCAATAATATGTCTTTTGAGTTTGTTTTTTTTGAAAATATTCATACTGTTACAATTCTTGATCTCGTCCGGCAGTGTGATGAACATTCGAATGCCTTCAAACGATATAGTTTCATTTTCATAGTTAGTTCGCGGATTAATTGTTTTTTATTTGTGTTGCTAGCTACTACCTATTCTTGACCATAAATCCTCACGGCATGACACGTATATCTCCAACAAAGTAATTGTTTATCAGTCTATTATAATTGTACAATCGTCATGCTAAAGTTCTAACTACGTTTCACAGATGCTGTACACCTAATCGAATATAAAATTAATGAAAAAACCAATGGAGAGGTTACGTTTTGTAACATAATGAAATGGAAAATTTTATTGTTATAAAATTTATATTTTACATGTAATAAGATTTAAAATGTATGTGTATCAAAACCGGATTCTAGACCCCTAGGAAACATGAAGTTTTATGTGTCACATGGGGCTAAAGAAGCGTAATATTTTAGTGTTCAGGGTTGATGACGCAAATTAATCTTGTCTTGAGGAATATGTCTATAGGATCTATGGGTGGAAGTGATCATTTAACCTCAGTTGAACTACTGTGTAAATTGGCACCATATTATAGAAAATCTGTCAATCTTTGTTACTATTTCTTTTCGTGGCTACATAGATCATATGTTCTGTCTTTACTATTACGAAGACTTAACGAAATAATTATTAAACGTTTCGGAATCAGGTTCATTATAGTAAAAAAATCATTCTAAAACATTTTGTCAATAATACTTTCGATTATAGTCAGAACTACGCTATATAGCACCGCAGCAATCGCGCGGTGACATTTGCGGTCAACATTTGTTTGACACAAAGTTTGATGAGACTATTCCAAATAGGTGCTCTCGGGATTTACGTGAAACTGCAATGTCAATTTGCCCAAAAAAGTACTGGGGTTACTCTATCAAAATATAATGCCTAACAATCGACCGTTTTAAATGAAAACGTTTTGTTTTATTTAATTATTGATTTAAATTATATAATTTGTATTTTGAAAGAACATACATAACCAAACTTAATAATTTTTAATGAAACAAATTTGAGAGCTTCTTACTAGAAGCAACAACACAAATACTTTTTAATTAAACTTAAAAGAATCACATTTTTCTTTCTATCGTTTCCTCAACATTATTAAGCTAAGCAGTGATATTACCTGAGAAGGGACCCAATTAACGAGGCGTTCATTAATCCTCAGGTGTCACAACGTATTTGCTTCTTGAATCGTTTTTTTATTTTATTGAGAATGACAAAGGAGCTCACAGTTCCTGCTGCCCATCACATCAACATTCATTCCCAATAAGGAATCAAGCGTACCATGGTAGTCCTTATGAGTGGGAATGCATATTAATGAGGACGGATATGGAACAATATAAATATAGAATCTACCAATAAGTCATCTGTAATCGTTATCGTTATCTCTAAACGATGCGTCTAGTGACTCGGCCTCGTGATATAGTTGATAATCTTTTACAAATAAATTAAGTTTGAGACATTTACGAAACAAAATTAGAAGAAATTTGCATCCGGTGTACGGATCATGACGCCTATCCGAATTGTGATAAAATACATAAGATATACTAAAAGTATACTTTTTCACGTGGATTTTTCCTTAATAAAACAATAATTATTTTAAAATCTTATATTTATTTAATACTTACCCACTACATACATATGCGCGTGGACTTGAGCTGTCTGGAATGAAGGTGCGTCTGCCGAAACCTCGCACGTGTACCGCCCGTTGGCCGTACGTGTCGCGGCCTGTATTGACAGCTGTTGGGCGTTCGTCGTTTCCCGCTGGATAACAAAACGAATATTAATGTCAGATCCAGTACTGAGTTAACGTTTTTATGTCGGTATTCCATGATACATTTTATTTATTTATCTAAACTTTATTGATCACACCTTAAAAAAAGGTATACAAAGGCCATGCCTTAAGGCATTCTCTACCAGTCAACCCGTTGTTTTAGTTGTTTTATTATATTTAATTTAGATTTAACTAAATTTAGTTTAAAATAAAAGTTTAAAATTTTATTGAATAAGAAGTCTTTATTTAAATGAACGAAGTGTTTTTATAACAATATATTGTTTTACATCAAATTCAAAAAGTCTATAATCTGTAATGTATGTATAATATATGTTAAGAACTTATCTAATATTTCTTAAGAGTTAGTTTGGTTGGACAATCACCTTATTTTGTAATAACAGCATTAATTAATATAACCGTAATTATACCATAACTAATCTGGAATCTCTACTGGATATATTAGATCTGCGTTAAAACGAATTAGTCTCTCCAGACCTCTTTTACCTTCAAAGCTTGCTTAGATAATGGAGAATTATATACCTGTAATTACGCAAAGAGATTCTTGAGCTTATCAGTTAGACTGATTAAGATTGACTCAGATTAGACTGAACAAGAATGTATGAAATGACAAACTTGAAATAATAAAGGTTTGTAATATAATTAAATAAAGCTAAACATTTTAAGGTTAATGTTTAAAAATGTTCGATGATTAATATTATGTTAAGTAAAATTATAAGTAACTTCAAGTTAATAATAATATAGTTTCAATTTATACTAAAATCTGATATGACGAAGCACAACCAGCAAATAACATTTTATAGCCAAATATTAAAAAATTAATATAAAAAATATAGAAAGTTGCTTGATGATTATAAAACACCAAATATTTCAATGAATCTTAATGTGAAAATTATAATTATAACTAAAACAATATAATTTATCTTAATGTGTAAATTTTAATCGATACTTTACAGGCTATGTAAGTTCTAACTAAAATTTTCACCCTTAGATTAATTATGGAGGTAAACATAACAAAGCTTAGGTAAAAGCACTCGGTCAAGGACTTTTGGAAGTAATAAGGTAAGACTTTAAGGAATGTAATTGAACTTGAAGGACCTTCAAACTTATAAACTACTCTCGGGATAGTCCCTTAAGCCTACGAAAGACGTGTGGATAATGCAAACCCTCGTGTAAATTCTAAATTATCATATTGATAACATTAAATTTGCCTAGCCTTTCTTGGTAGATCTGCTAAGTTAACATTGTATCATTATGTATGACGGTGTTTTGATAGGTACTGGTAGTAGGATATACAACTGTTCCGTGTTTCCGAGTGTTCTCTTTTTGTAAGGGCAGACAGAGCAGACTATTTGTAAGGTTTTAATTATATACATTTTATATTCG
The DNA here is from genome assembly GCA_029286865.1 of Teinopalpus imperialis. Classification (NCBI taxonomy): domain Eukaryota; kingdom Metazoa; phylum Arthropoda; class Insecta; order Lepidoptera; family Papilionidae; genus Teinopalpus; species Teinopalpus imperialis. The sequence goes on from JAGSMU010000039.1 coordinate 4,261,628, forward strand.
ATTTATACTTTATATTATAAGAAGAAATTATATTCTATATAATTCTATATGATAGAGAAACAAATGTCACACGGCACTCTTTTATGTGAATTTTTATAAAAAGCATATATAGAATACCCTTAAAACATATTAATTGGCTTAAAATGTTGAAGTTGAATTTATTTTGCTAAATCAGTTCCATTCGGAAAACATCCAAATGGAAAAAGGCCATTAACGCGTTAATTGACAAAATCCCTTATCAAAACGCTATCGTAATTAAAAAGAGAAATTGTTTTTTTTTTGTGTAAGTATATGGTACATGCACAGCAGTTATTTCACTTAATGTTAAAAGACCACTGCTGCTTTAAAATATCAAATCTTATTACTGGCAACGAGGCATTCCACCTTAATCCTCTGCGGTGAGAAAGCATTTGCTTTATGAGATTACGTGATAAAGTCACGGATGAATGTTAGTGCCGCGGGAATCAATTACGATCGGGTGAATTATGTGCTCGTTTAACACCTTTAATATAATAAAAAACCAATCCTAGTATAGATTTTCTGTGTATAATAATGCAGAATGTGCATTATTATCCCAGTGGAACCGTTAATAAGACGTCGTATTACTAGTAACATGAGCTTAAAATAAATACATATGTATTTATTTTAAGCTTGTATTCTGCGAGCACTGCCCTTCTCCATTCGAGTTACTGATATATGCTAAAATGCAGCGTGCTTGGGATTTTGGCTCTACCTATCGTGATAAATTATGATATGATGTATTTATAAGATTTCAATCTAACTTTCCACGAAGAATATATGATGAATGGATATATGATGGAATAAACAATAAATTTTTATGCTAAATTTTTAATGTTACTAATGATACAATTTTTTAAGAATAAAAATTAGAAAATGCTAGCCGTAAAGATTACTAAAGAACTCGGATGTTTTAATAACGTTTTCAGCAGTCCGTCTGTCTTTTAGTTCCTACTTGGACTGACGAGGATCTGATTTCAGCTCATATGAAGTCCAGAATATTATTATCTAGCTAAGTTTGAGTTTTGTATTTAAAACGCCCGCGGTATATTTTTTAAAACTATACAAGCCTATACTTAATTCATTGTGGCCAATTTTTTTACATCTCTTTTCCAAATATGAAACTTCATGGCTTCTTGGTGTCCTACACACCATCCGCCAAAACCAAGAATGATGTCAGGCTTATTTAGAGCTATCAGCATACACTTTTACATTTTGTATTGCTGTAGTACATTCTACATTAGTACATTTTTTTCATCGGTATTATTCACACGCCTATATCCGCCACCAAGGCATAGGGAAACCAAGTGTTTTGAATAAGAGTTTGTACTGTGTACCGATGATAACCACTTAACTCAAGAATTTTTTTTTAAATCATTTTGGCAACAAACAGTCATTTACATTTAACATACATTGAAGAAGTAACATTATATAAAAATAGAACTATAGAGCCAATAAGTTTACATAATAAATAAAAAATAATATTATGAGACGTTAAGTTTCATAATATTATTTTAATACAGCTGTCGCGGTATGAAAATTAAAGAAAAAATTAAAAGTGTGATTTTAAAATATTGATGCTAATATTAAACAGATATTTATATCTAAATTTGAGAATTCGTTATTGTACGTATTGTTGGAAAGATAATATATAAATGCGTATAGTTTTTTATGTAATCGCGGAGCAACCAAAAGGGTTAATGTACGTGAGGATCGCATCGGAAGACGAAAACTAGCAGAAAATGGTATTAAAGCAAGAAGCGTCGATGAATCAAGTATTGACTTTATATTTTTGTACAGATTTTCCTATACAATCAAATATCGACAACATTTTGAGTCTGTTTTAAAGAATTAGCATCCAAAATCCAATCCGTTATCTATCCGCAAGGCATCATTGTACGATTCATCTGTCGTATTGTTGCTATTGTTACTAAAAAATACTGAACATAATAATCAATCTCGCCAAAACAAACCCCTCCTTTTGCGGTGGGCCGCGGCCGCCGTTGACGGCGCTTTGATCATTTCCGCCGTATATATATATATATATATATATATATATATATTTAATATATATACATATATTTATTTATATATATATACATATACAGAGTTTCATCTAACTCCTTTTATATTTTTTGTTACAACACAAGTTATTGGTGTAGCACATTGTACACATTACGATACACAAATATACAGCTGATGTTTAGCTTTTGAAAGGTCTTAAAAATAACTGACGGCTCCTGATCCACTTTGTATGAGCCCGTCACGACAACTCTGGAATTAAACGCATCGCTCTATAATGTTCACAAATCAAAGTTAAAAATGTTATATAAAATGGCTAAAAGGGATAGGTAAATAATGAATTAAAAAAAGGATGTTTTAAATTGTAACATTATTTATGGTCAGAATTGCTATAACAATAATGTTATAGCAATTTCTTATTTTTAATTAATAAGTATTTTTAATTTATTTGCATTTCAAAATTCTTAGTTCATTATAACTAAGAATTTTGAAAGAGTTGTAAGTTTTTCTGATATTACCCAAAATGTATTTTTTGAGCCGTATCAATAAACTTATTAGCGTATGGAACTCCATACGCAATGACCTTTTCATGGTATTGGTAATTTACTAGATACACCCTAATTATTATGAGATCATTCGTTAGTTAATCTGTAAGTTTCTTATGTAATGTAAGTACTAATTGTATTAAACTGTCGTATTAAACCTTTGTGATTATATTTTCTCGGAAAAATATTTTATTACATTTGTATATTGAAAGTAACTACGGGGTAGTAGTGTTTGTAGATGATTCATCACTATTAATTATATTATAGCGTCAACAGTTATTTACCGTACCGTCACTTCTATGTAAACACCCTAAAACAACCTATTTTTAAATGGAGGAAAAGCTACCTACGTAAAACTAATAAAATCTATATTGTATAGATAAATGAAGATGAGTTGAGCCTAGTGGGCTTAAAGTGGCTTTTTGAAACTGAGCTTTTTCTATAAATCTTTAATTTATGTTCCCCATATTAGGACTGGTCGAAAAAAATCCAAATAACTCATGGCGAACAAACTGACTGATATTTTCAATATGTAGTGTTTTTCCTTTTACGATTGTGGTAAAACGCAGAATCGAAAGAATTTGGGTTTTGAATTCTTTAGAACTGTAGTAAATAGCTATTATATTCGAGCAATCAACAACTTAAGCTATACATGCACGTAGGAAGAAGTTTAATGAGATTATTATATTATCAGTGACTTGTTATATATTTGTAACAAAAAATAATTTATAAAAATAATAATATTTATTAATCTCAAACAAAAGTGACATACAAGATTTTAATGCTCGTCTTAAACATGCCTCCATGTCTGAAATATTATTATTTTTATTATTACTTAATTTTCTTGATTTATTAAATATATAAAGAAATACATGTTCTATTTAATATGTAATTTTTTACAATAATTATTATATTATTACTAATTTTTCTTATTTTGTTACATAATTATAATGATAACAAGAAATTTCTAAATCCTTTTGACTATCACTATTGTTTCTGTTACATTTGTTAATATAGTTCACTAATCCTAGGATTGTTGAATTATACGAATTTGGTGCAATAATATAGTAAATGACGAAATATTTACAATTATATAAGTGGTATACTTTACTTTAAACTATATTTAACAAGTAAATATTAGATTTATTTCATGCTAGTTAAACGTATCATAAAACAAAATCTCAGAAAAATTTATATTATTATAAATTAAATTTACATTAATATATTAATAAAACGGTCATAACAGATATCACGGAATATGTCATATCAACTCATATTGTTATAATCTAAAAGATAGTTATAAATAAAACCTGCACTATTGTTAATTTTATGGTACTCTGTTTTCTACTTACATCAACTTCTATTCCGGGAATTCGAAATATCTTAAGCGGTGGTACGTCGCGCGGGGAGAAACGACAGAATTCACGATCCCCTCGATACCACTTCACTGTATATAAGACCTCTTGCTCTAAATCATAAACACATTTCATCTCCACTCTGGATCCTCGCTCTACTGATTCTGGAACCACTAAGTGTACGTTCCGCAGACACAATGTTCCTGTTAACAATAGAAAAATATATAAGTAAATAGTTATCCATTACTGTTTACACCAAAATAATGGATTTATAACATTGCAGGGTTGTAATTTACTCAGCTCTAATTATGATTGATGTTCTTTATCAGTCAAATAATCTACTATTGAAAAAAGACGTTACCAAAGGTATGTTTTCGGCTACTTAAGATGGAAATATCTATCAAACTTATTATTATATATAGTGGAATAATAATCGCAAATAAGAATGTACGTATACGTTCTCTAATAATTTCCAATAGTCTATAATAATCCACGTGGTATGATGGATGGTCCACGTTACTAAAAAGACAGATAGTAAAATTTTAGAAACCAGATTTTCATTAATATTTAAAACGTCAGTTAACGTAAAAGTCATTTTCGCCAGTATTTAAATTTGTTCTAAAATGGTAAATAGAAATCTGCCACGCTGATGAAAGCCGGTTAATAGGCAATTAGCAGCAAACTAGAACTTTATATACTTGGTAGATTAAAATATGCATGTTCTCGTTGTTTCAGCAGTTCCAAGGCGAATATGTTTTAATACTTCGTTTCCACATTGTTTTCTTTAATATGCTTTTTTACCTCAGTGACACGGATTTTTTGGTATATTTTTTCGGGTAAAATATATTTAGCATTATTCTATGGAATACTATTGTAACATTGTTGTCTATTAGCTTTTTCCTTGTGTTCTAATAATAGAAATAGGAAATGATATGGAATTGAATTAACGTAAAAATTAGAAGATGATTAATATTTCGAATAAGATGGTAAAAGTTAGATCAATCATAGTACGCTCATAGTATGGCCCAAAATATAAAAAAAATACAGCATGAATTTGTTTTGAGGTCATTGACATTATTCTTGTATTTTTTCATATATTTTATATTACTCCGGTATTCATGTTAGGTCAATTTGATGACGAGTTAAAAAGTTTCATTTACTTTTTTGTAGCCACCGTAGCCGAAATCAACATGGAAGACAATTTTGTACTGTTTGGAACAGTTAAATATGTGATAGAGCCACGACGTTGCTATATTATAGCTAAAACATGAAATGATCTTCCATGCCGGGGAAGGACCACGCCGTTGTAGAATTGTAATGAGAAATAGCAGCATAACGCAATGACAGCGAATAACTGTTTGTTCCGTAGTGGTCTTCTCAAGCTCTGGCGAACTTATATTACATGATTTCCCGAAATGTATTTGTTTTCAGCTGTATCAATAAGTTCCATATGCTAACACAAACCTATCCTTTGGTGGCAATGGATGTGCACCTTGAATGTTTTTTTCATATGTAGATTTAAATTAACCTCAGGTATCAGTTACCAACAGGTCAAATGTGACCTCGTTTGTCACTCCTAATATAAAAAACGAAAAAAGAAAAGGAAGGTAATTACCGTGCACTGAAGGAACATTGACAATTAATTTGTCATTGCTATAATTGTGATTTCCTTTTAACCTTGTTCTTAACGAGTTTTGGAAGCCATTCACCCATGATGCCCGGTCGAGGTGTAACCCTGACTAACGCTAACACGTTAATTATTTTTATATAGGTTGTAGGTGTGCGATTTAATATAGATATATATTTTTATCAAATAATCTCTGACCCACAACTTATACCTTTTTCTTTTATAATTCCCTCTCTACAAAGGTTGAATGAAAGAAATTGCTTTTGGCAATAAACTTGTCGTTGCTATCTTCATTTAAATAATTCTGTTTATGGGATATCCAATTTTATTCTCTTCTGCTTGGTTAATAAAATTAATAAAGTATTATAAATTAGAAAGAATAGAGCAGTGGTAGCTCAATGTGTAAGCGCTCGCTTTTAATTCACACTACGCGAGCTAACCGAATTCGATCCCCGGTACCGTCACCAATGAAATTGTTGATCACAATTTCAAGTACTAATTTATGGCGTTGGTGGTGGTAAACCAAAATATCTTGAGGATACCTGCGTGTCTGAGAATTAACACAAAAAATATTTTGAAAACCTGTGAAGTCCGCCTCATGTTGGACTATACTCTAACTCCCTCCCAGGAGAAAAGGCGTATTCCCAGCAGTAGCATTTACATATGTAAACTGTTACCTTTTAGTTTTTTTACTTTACTATACAACTTTTGCTGCCTACGCCGCTTAAATGGCAACGGTCACCAACCATGCCCTCCATGGTAGGTACAGCCTAATTACTAAAGATCTCGATTATGCACCATGCAGCGCCTCAAAATTGTGCGGTCTTTTCTGTCCACGGTGTGTAGTTCGGTTTGAGTTCACTTGAGTGCACCAAAGATACTATCAGGAGACGGATGACACAACCGTTAAATACATTTGTATTAAGCATATTTGTCAGGCATGCAGAAAACACATCGCTAACCGAAAGTTTCTTGCACAAACTTGCCACACATTGTGACAATGTATGTGTATCGGTATGTTTTAGCTTCGTAGTCTTAAGTTGATGAGAATAAAGATATCTACGTCCTCAGAATTCGTAACATAACCCTTTTAAAATGAAGGGACATACACTAATCCGTCCTGAACCGTAGCTGTGGATTGTAGTACTATGACCGCAGACTGTGCCAAAATGCAATTGCATCAGCATGGTCCGGTCCTTGACTCATTCTACTTGTTGTTGAAGCGCAGAAAAAGTATTAAATGTATTTATCTATTAGAGTTTCTAAGTCTATCGGTTTTTGGGAATGACATTTCTCTTGTAGACATACTAATACTAATTATCTTTAAGAATGTTTTTTAACCATTTATTACCCGTATATTTAGGAGGGAGAGTGTCACCCGATGTCTACTTCCCTATTACCATTTATTGCGATAAGATCAGAGAAAAGATAATGAATATGCAACACTCCTGGAGACAAAGTCAACAATTAATGATACACAAAGTTTTTATAGTGAGAATCGAAGGTTTAGACCTGCTTCAAAGTACTCAGATGCTCTTACTATTACACCAGGCGGCTATCAGTTCATCACTTAAACAATATACAATTAGGTACCTCGTAAGTTTCTACTTTCAAGTTAGCAATGCGGGTGTATTGTTGCTTCGGTTTTAACGTTAAATCTAAGCGTCTAAAAGCCTTTGATCCAATGGAAACATAATAGACAGCTCTATTGGCTGATTGTCTTAACCGTGTGAAAAAAATCTTTTTCTAATAAGTTCTAGTAACTTCTGACTTTTCATATGTACATTACATTGATAAAATGAAATTTAAATATTTTTATTTTCCAATTTCGTATCTCAGGATACAAACATACGTATTCTTATTATCTCTGATACATTAAAGAATCTTTTTGCTATTTATATAAAGCTATGAGTTATTAATACCATCTTCGGTTATTTATCTAATACCGAAAATGGCCAACACCGGTGGTGTAAAAACCAACCGGGAAAGTGATAGAAAACATTTAATAGAAAAGGTGAAAGGTTTATAGACCTAAAATATTAGAGTAAAATAGGGTTGAGACTTTAGAAAGGTATGATCCTTCCTAAAGCAAAGAAACAATTTTGCAAAGTAGTCGATATTTTCATTTAATATATTATTATAAAATCAAGACGAAAAACGATTAACATCTATTCTTGATGAATAAGTACGTAAGGTACGTAATGACGTAAAATAATTTTTCGTCAACCGTGAATACTAGGAACGAATACCTTCTAATGGTCATCGCGTTTTCACGTTATTAACACATTTCACAAATATTCTGCGAACTTAAATTCTTGAATAGACAGTGGAGGAATATCCCCGGGGCCCGAAACCTGCAGTCTACTTAAGGCAGCAGACGTTCACGTCGTCGTCGTTGAATCGATCACATGTTCAATGGTAACTTCAGCAAAAACTTAATTCCGAAAACATGAAGTTCAATTAGTCAGGAGTTAGGAAAAAAAGTTATAATATTGTGTTTAATATGATTATAGTGATAATGTTATGTACAAAGTTAAATGTCATTAATCATTTCATCAAAACCTACAGTTTGGGATTTGACTGCAAGATATCTTATGAATTATCTGTAATTACAGATGTTACAAGGTGATCCCGAATTTTATGTATACATACCTTATACAACCCATTGTTTATTTTAATTCCATCTTAATATAGTTTATAGATGAACATGAAACAAAAACACAAATAGCAATAAAAGAAAAAAATAAAACACTTAATTTAATAAATTATTATATACGCATATATACGCATTCTATAAAAAAAACTCGGTTAAAAATATACAGTCCTGTGTATAGTATACATAAGAAAAGTTGTTCCTTGTTTTTATTATTAAGTAGAAGGTGCCCACTGCTGTGAAGAAATGCTGCACTGAATTTATTAACTTCTTTACGACCATTTTGAAAATTAAATTGCTACTTTGACATAGTCGGGGCTCATTTCGCAAAGACGACGAAAGGGTCTCACGAAAATGAAATGGCTTATTCTCCTGGATACGGATTTCAGAAAGTAAATTATCTGTTAAATCCATTACAGTACAGCTGCCTTGACTTAATTAATATCTTTAATATTTGATTAAATAATGGCTACATTTTGATGTAAATTTATTTCCAATTTTAATAAAAGGGGCGAGTTTAATTTAATTTAATTAATTTTTTCCATAAACCGGATAAATTTTAACGGAATAATTTAGCCACTGTGGTATTTGTTCTATAAATTACCTCGCAAAAAGTATGTTAATACTAATTCTTAATTATTATTAGAATAATTAAAAACAACCCAGACGGTACAATCCGAGAATTTAACATAGAAGAAATTAATATCTCTTAGTACGAGAAAGAAAGTGAGTATATCATTAAAAACTAATGACACCCTTAAAATATTTGAAGTGATTCCAGAGAGATACACACAAAGAAATCCTTAAAGATACAACCGAGGAAATCGCTTACGTAGACTACGACTTCTCTTGAACCTTATTGCTTTTTGTCGACAGCAGTGTTATTTAGAAACGGAAAAAACGATACTATTGATGTTATTTCATGAATAAAAGAATAGTAATACTTCAACACAAGAAGTATAGAACATGACCTTATTACTAACTGTATTGCGACCCTAATATAATTTAATTCATAAGATAACTTACCTAAACGTAACATAGTAATTTTGTTTTAAAGTGAGTTTGATAGCGGCTTAGGCCTTAGTTAAAAATAATATTTTTTTAATTAATACCGATCGCTTTTACCAGGGTCATTTTAATCATGTTTTTGGTAATTGTCATTTGTACAATAATCTATTTCAAGCTATTTAATAAATTTTTATATAGAAATATTATTAAAAATATCCAGAGAAGTCGATTGTTTCGGCAATAATTCTACTAAAATGAGTAAGAAACGAATTAATTGTATTCGTAACTGAAGAAATACCTACCTTTTAAACTTTGCAGCTGATTCTTTTATATTGCCAGTTCAGGGCAATCGGCGATCAGTGGAACAATAAAAGCTTTATAGGGGTGATGGATGTCATTACATTTCGGTCACATTTGTTGGTTATAAAATTGAGCCGTTATAAAATAATTTTATTGTAGCTTTTGTTAGCATTCAGATATATTGTAATAAAATACGTATTGGGCTTATTTGAAAAGGTATGTATATGTAGTAAATAAAATACTGTGAACAACAAAGAAAGTGAAAAATTAATTGTTGTTTGATGTCTCTAAATACCAACCGGTAAGGTGAGATTTTATTTACGGATTTAACAAACATTGTTTCTTCGTGTTTAATGACACTATGTCGCATGCATTTATACTAGTTACTAAAGAGACATGGAGTTCAAGTGCAGTTTAAATTATGTATAATGCTTTCTGATATGAGTATATTCAGCATTGATGATATGAGTAATAAACTGAACCAAATGAAATATTTTTGAGGAGCGCAGTATGCACCTTCAAACAGAAAACCTCCGTCAGTCTATTTGTTACTCGTGGCAGATATGCCACACGTTGTTAACATGGAATAAACTGCACTGATACGATGTTGGTAGACGACATCCGACTTCTCGCCCACATCATTCCACACTATAGGGCATTATTTGTGCATAAGTATATAACGTTATGATTTATGTGAGTAAATTAGTGTCGGTGCAGCGGTATAATCAGTATAATCGCTGTTACTCTTAAGATACTCAGTAATAGAAAAATCATGCAAGTGAGTCGAACTCGCGGGAAGAGGGTTCCTAACCATTCCGTATTTCACACAAATTTCAACACTTTCATTAAGTCACGGAGATAAATAGATGGGGATGCTTAATTTTCGGATATTTGCATTAATATCTTTCATGTTTTACATTTCATAATTATAAATAAATAGATATATGGATTAACAAACACTTTTTTTTAAAACACGAACTTGACTGTTTTTTTTTTCAATCCAAAATTGTTCGTGTTACTAAACAAAAAAGGTTTTTTTGGTACCGCATGGTAAAATAAAATTGCTTAATATATTGTCTATTCAACTCTAGTTCAATTCTTAGGGAGTCAACCGTCAGGTACATTATGATCGAAAAGTTAAAGAAAAAAATTACAACCTGAACCTTAAATAAAAAACAAATAAATGAAGAAGAAATAGTCCCCCTTAAGAATATTTTTGATATGAACAAAAACTTATTTCTGAACTTTAAATATTATACCAGATACGCATGCAGCGTAAGCAGTTGTCCACACAAGTGAGCTGCGCGTCGTTTTCGACTATGACATCCCCATCCCAATACCCTTCAACGTAGTGTCACACTCGACATTAAATACATATAAGAAATTGAAACGAAATTGCTTTGAAAATTTCTTTAATTTTTATTTTTTTAAGATGTTCAAGCAAGTTATAAAGTCCATAAGAAAAATAGTTTTATTCCGTATGTTTTAATTAAAGCAATAAAAAATATTTACAAAATTAAAAAAGCTATTGTATGCTAGAGTTTGAGCCTGTCTTCTCCGTATTCGTTGGTTGACGTAGTGACCACTAGACCAATTGAACTTCTGAATCTTTGGTGAAATTAAGTGAAAAAATATCTCCGAGCGAAAATCTTGTCTTTACAGTCGAAACTTTTCACTATATAAGATTTTAGTTTAGGTAGTTCTGTAAACTAAAAATGAGACCTTATATCCTTGTTTTTTCAAAATTTCAAAGACTATATTAATATTTGCCATAACAAACCCTTTTATTTTATGTTATGTATGCACTTAATAAAGTATTTCTGTTTTCTAATTTATCCCCCAAAATCGGGAGCAATTTATATACCGCCCAGTAGATTCGGATAAAATAATCTGTGACAGACAGACAGACAGGGAGAAATGAGAGTAATCTCACAAGACTTCCTTTTTTTATTCGATAGACTGAACCCTAGCAACAAATTTCACGACTACCGAGGGATCTAATTACTATAATTTAGACTACTATTTGAATTCATTCCAACTGATTAGTTTAACCATTATACATCGTAAAAACAAATTCAAAAAAAATTTCTACTTATTATTTTGATATTCAGCAGTCCACGATCGTACACATTCTAGATAAGTAAGTTTTCTTTCTTTGAATTGGCTGTTGTCAGTAATATTTCCGAAATAATACAACTTCAATCTTCGGATGTTGCGAAAGTTGTGGTAGTCACTTAGGTTCAAGTGAATTTTCCCCATTTTATATAAAATAAAATATTAAACATCAAGGTTACTAATTATTGTAATATATAACCACTGCACATCCAACATCGGCTGCGTAATCACTAGATACAGTACAAAATAGAGCCCCGTTGATATTCCTGATCATAATTCGGTTCTGGTTTTCATCTATTCTAAAGTAACTATTTTCCACTCTTGAAACTTCAATCTGCGGGTGAATTTCATACTAAGTCAGAAGTTCTAAGTTCTTATCTTTATAATTAATAAATTTAACGAAATATCTATCGAAATATATATAATAAATTTTTCGAATTAAGGTATATCTCACCATTTTCTTGTTCACATTTTCTCTTTGACATAGGGAAGTAAGTATTGACAATTAGAGTCAATCTTAACGGCAAGGTCTCTAATACAATTTTATCTAATATATATTTGTTCTTATTTTAGACACTTCTTTTCTAACAGAGTAATCACTTCCAGTATCTCCCGTACAAATATTGTAATTGTCAAAAACACCCTTCCTTTTATGTTCACTTAATATTAGTTTGTTTTAAAATTTGCCGTTAATAAAGGAAAAGATGTGTAATGTTTTACAACAATATTAACATAGTATACTATATTATAATTTTAATTTCCTAGATTAACAAGAGGCGTGGTAGCTCAGTGTCTAAACGCTTTTAAGTCACGGTACGCGGATTATGCGTGTTCGAACTCGCATAATCCGCGTACCGGTATCAATGAAATTATTAATCGTTATTTTAACTGCTGATTTACCAGATGGTAATAGAAAACATCGGGAGGAAACCTAAAAAACATATTCTATGATATATGAAGTCCGTCAATTCTCAGTAGAGCCGCGTGGTGAGTGGGCTATGCTTTAACATTCTCTCTACAGAGAAGCCCTATACCCTGCAACCCAGCAAACCAACTTTTGTGAATATAATATAACATTACTAATTTACTAACTAAGATAATCATCAAATCACCTTACATTTCATGTTCAGGTATGACATAGCATACACATGTAACATTTTCAGAGCGAACGAAGCGTGTAATGAATCGCTAAAGAGTATTTTTTCATTGCTATTTTTCAGCCTAAATTGCATAAATAAGAAACAAATCATAGTAAGTAAATAACCTAACAATAATAATAACATTGTTTTCTTTACAATCAAACATCTTAAGGATCAAAGAAGGCTTCCAAGAACCTGTTGACCAATAATAACGACATGGTCGGTTTTGGTTTTTATTTTGTAATCTAGGTGATTGTTCTGCATTGTTCTATTATGTATAGACACAAAAGAGAGCTTATTATTATTAGATGGCTGTTGTAATTTGTAACAAATTATTTATTATTATTAATATTTACAAAATAGATATTTATATAATTAAAATTAAGAATAAAAAAAACATGTGTTAAGCCGACATTTGAATCTAAAGCTGAAAATATTGTCATTTGTGTTCCATAATAACATTAGTTCCCCAATTAAAATTCTTGTTGTTAGCTAAATTAACTCTTTAATATATTTATATAATAAAATATTGTATAAATATGTTAATTTTTATAAGTTAAAAATTAACTTTTAAAATGAATTAGTGTTTTAATTAAATTGGGGCAAATACGCATACAGTTATAAGAATAATAAATGTTCTATGCGCCATGAATTCCACATTCGTCTTTGATAAAGAATCATTATGAAAGATAGAATGCTTTTTTCAAGTAATAAAGTGCCCTGTTTCATTCACCCAACTTAGCTACTTTTTTTTACGTACCTATCCATGCTGTCATGTAATTTTGACGACTTCCACAATACTGCTGATACGTTCATAAATAATACATAAAAACGTGAGAAAATTGGTGAGAACCTGACCGAAATATTTACAAAAATTTCCAGATCAACGCGTGAAGAGGAACAATTGTAGCGCGGAATCTTTGTTTTTTACTGATTACTATCATCATAAAAAACAAAGATTCAAGGTAATTAAATCTCTAGGTCTTAAATCAAATCGATGTAGAAAGCTCCTTTTATACATGCACACACACAGATTTATATATATATATATATATATATATATATATATATATAAATCTATGCAAAGTATTTTTTTATCTGAAACGTATCTGAAAAGCTTAAATTTATTGGTACAAGGATTCTAGGAAATCTAGACCACAAAGTCTAGTATTAATAGCTACAAATATGCAGAAGGCAAACTTAACGAATAGTTTATCTAAAACCACGAACAAAATTACAATTTTCCCAAATATTTCTTACTTATGCGTAGACTTTAACTATACACACAGTAAGTAATATATATAAAAATATTTACCTTGAAGCATAAGAAGAAATATAGATGTTTTCACTACGACACTCAAATTTTTAAGCATTATAAATTATTTTAATTGTTAACTATTAGCGAAATCTGTACTTTGTCACTGTTAATACTAACGCGCACATTTATCTATTCTGATTTAAAACAATACATAAACTTAAAACTTTAATTCTAACATTTTACACCGCTACGTAGTGGTTACGTAGCGAGCGCGCCACTAACGTAGCGGGCGGGTGATTGCGACACGTCTACGCGAAGACTGGCGGCTACAGCGTGCGCGCGACGCGTTACGCGACAGTACAGTTCTAATATCAACACTGATGCTATAACAATTATTTAATATTCGGTGCGAAATATTATATATTTGTAGCAACTGATATTTTGATAACATCGAATATAATAAAATTCTTATATTATATCAACATTAAATAAACGATTTTTTTTAAAGCAAGATATGGCCAATATTTAAGCGTCTAATTTCTAATATCTTTGAATATGTACGAAATGTCATAAAAAATGGTTTGCAAAATGTGATATTGATGAGCTAATATGTTACCAGTAGTGCATTAATTGCAGACTAATCAAGATGAAAACACAGAAAAGTAATATTAATAAAACCTTAAATTTAACATATATAAACAAAGATTTCAGTTATATCATATGATTGAATGATAAAATTATTTAATTAATAGCTGAACTTTCCCTCACCACCTGTCAAGCAATTGTCAATTTTATCTATAACTATGTTAGTATCCTGAGAAATTTAAGAATGAGTACATTAAAGGACACGCAGCGGAAAGAAGATTGCCACTTTAAAAAAAATTGTGTGATGATTGTAAACGTCGCTTATAGAATTGTTTAACTTGTAAATAATCTTAAAGATTATGGGGATGGAAGTAGCGGTATTGCTAGGCGTCGTCGCCTACCTGAAGAGAAAGGAGTGATAATATTAAGTTGCACCTCTCTCTCTGCCTTGTGACTCAAGCGGGAGCACATCGCCAATGTGGACGCGATGGAGCCGCGGTAAAAAAGGAATGTCATGATTGCCAAACGTCACCCAACTTTGGTCCGCCATCAGAACTGAGGGGTGGGATAGTAAGGCGCCCCTATGTTGGTCCGTGGCAATACTGATAACGAGCTATGATTACCATTCATAGAAAATTTTGCTGAGAGGTTAGAAAAAGTAAATAGTACCTACTTAAATCTAAGTTTCGGGACTTTAGATCCAGCCTTCAACTGATAAGATACATGCCGAATGAGTTCAAGAATGACAGCAAAGGCCAGAATCTTTTATTTCTTATTAATTATTACGTGATCACGCATCACCCTTCCCTGCCCCTTTAAGTCCGACAAAAACAACTTCTACTTTTGACTTTAATTTGAATATAGACAAAATGAAAGATGATATTAGTACATATTAAGTGTTGGATTTCACAACAAGCACAACGATCGAAAAGAAATAATTACTTTATTTGTTGGCAACTGTTACTACATCTTACCGTAATCATAACATATCCAGTAAACTTTCACTTTTTCACTTTTTGAATAAGGGCTATTGCAATTGCATGTATAAAATTTATTTTTCAAACTTTAAACGGACTACGCGCTCATGCTATTATATCAAAGGAAATCGGGGCCAAACGGGAGCCTAATCCGAAAAAAATATATATTTACGTCTATGAGAAAATGTAAGCGTATCGTGATAGCGTGATAAGCAATTCCCAAGAAATCAATTTAACGAACGGATACGCTAGTATCGCCTACTTTTGATCAAATTACGGAAATATTTATTATGGTATAACCATTAACCTGTTTACAAAGAAATCATGATTTCTGGTAATAACATCCACAAACACTTTTTATATGAATATAAAAATAACGAATGACTACACAGTTAGCCTCATGGCAAGATAAAATCGCCCGTGCGGCCTATAGACTCAACCGCCGTTGAAAAATTATCATGCATTAATGTCCCATAATCCCTGAGTATGGTAATCGTGTTACCATCACGGCAACACGAATCAAATTTGAGTCATCAACCTCCTCAGGACCCGCTTCTGCTTAAATTTTAAATGAATTTGTCTTGGTTTAGGATATTTAGGATCCAATGTTTAATAATACAGCAAATTACATAAATTCTATCCATTTAAAAAAAGTACTAAGGTACTCCTGCTAATATAAACGTTTAAGTTGAAATTATAAAAGGGCTATTATTTTCCATAAATAAAAACTAATTGTAAATTGCTAGAAGATGATATATATATATATATATATATATATATGTATATATATATATATTCATACTTACCATATCATTACTTTAAAAGTAAATGCTGCAGGAAATAGGGACCAAAAATATGATATAAACACATTTTAAAATATCGTATTATTTATACGAAAAAAAAAACTATCCTATTAATTAATATAATAAGATTGTGTATTTGACATTATTCAAACTGGTTTTATCATACTATTTAATTTGTGGGGTGGTTTATCCGCATAATTGTCTTATTTAATCAATACTGCTTGGGATTCATATGCGATTTAGTAACTTTATTTTATATGCAAATCTTTAAGATTTACTACTATTTCGCAGACTTTATTTTTCTAATGAATGTTGAATAATCAGGCCATTCTATTTTCATTATGTCGTGAATGTCGTGTTACATTGACATGGCATTCTCCAATTCCCTTATCCTTATCAGACTTTATCGATTAGAATAATATGCAGGAAAAGAATTTTACGATGAAAATTAGGCATACAGTGAATCTGTTGGATGTTTTGACTGGAGCCCTAAATCTATCGTCAATAAAGATTAACAACGGACATGCGTTGTCATGCCGATTGAGCGCGTAATACCAGTAATTCTGAGTCTCTAGGTCCTTACAATCACTACTATTTAATGTTGGTATTTTGTGAGGACGTAATCCAAGTTGAGCCAACCCATTCTGACTGCGGCTAGAAACTGCAGCATGGCTACATCGTTGTGGACAGCAAATAGTAAGATAAATTCTGATTATTTTGGAATTCACGTATTTTTAAATAAAACCCAACCTGCCTCTTATCGTATCGTTTAAGTGTTTAATTTTCCATGAAATTTTACGAAAAGAAAAATACCGCACACCAAGAGCTTTGTAATTATATCTGCTCAGACATTTTTACTTATAGTACTTGTAAAATGTGTCCGTTTGTAAAATAGGTCACAACACTATAATGTTTTGACCTATTTTAAAATGTACTTTTTATATAATTTGAACACAAAAATTAGTTTCTCAGTATCGTGTCTATTATACCTATATAAACAACAGAAAACATTTTTTGTCTTTGGTAGATATTCTTCATCTCACTCCGTGTTTCTGATCGGTAAACAAGTTTCTGGACGGCAAGTCACTGTCGTCGTACTTTACTGTCATGATAAAAATGAATATTGAAAATGATTATCACAAATGTTTGCGATAATCATTGTCAATATGTGTCAATATAGAAGATGAGAATTTGGACAGCCTGCCGTTATCGAAAGCATCCAGGTATGAATGTACATGTCAGATGAGTAGAAGTAAAGATATGTACATGGATAACAACTAATAAATCCGGGTAAGGCCATCTTGGCTAAAGTGGATTAGTCGGTCAAAAGGTAAATAACATAGCCATACTTTATATACTATATATATATATATATATATTTATATATATATATATATATATTTATATATATATATATATATATACATGTATACTAACTGAGGAAGAATAACTTACAGGAGAAATATTAAAATACACTATCAAGGGGGAAAAACCTTTTACTTTTATACTTCTTTTTTCAGTTATTTCACAGCGAGTAAATTTTTTATTTAGGTATGAATTTAATATTTTGCTAAACATCCATTGATTCAAATAACTGAATTCTCTTAGTAAGCTTTCAACAGTTAAGCGGGCTCGTCAAGTGTCACTTGTTTAGGCCTTTTATCATAGTACTTATCAGATATCACGAGGTAATTGGTAGACCAATATTTTTATTTAGAGAAAAGAAAATGTTGTATTTAAAAATTGCTATTTAGTCAAATTTGCGTTTAATAAAGAAATTCTTTTCACCACAAATAAATTTACACTGAAACATGAAGGATGTACAAATCTTTTTACTTTTATTTTCGTAAAAATATAAAAAATAATTTGTTACGAAAATATTTTGCTGGAGTGCGCTCACTTTGATCTTAAAAAATGTTTACAAGTTTTGGTACAATAAAGTAGATCCATCATTCAAGAATACATGTTTTTAAAAAAGATTAAGTTGCGTACTGCTTATAAAGTTGTGATCGCCATTACTAATCAATCATACATACTAAAAGAAAATATTGCTATTGGACATCTAAATCTACTTCCAATAATTGCCATAAAATTTGATAATTTGTATTTTATATAAACATTCTAAAGACGTAACCTACGTGTAAAATCAGAAAGTCCGTCTGTAGCTTGAAATACTAAAATCATCTTATTTGGAAACTAACATATAATCAACCATAGGTTAACGACCTAAGAAAACAAATACTAGATCTGTGTGGTTGACAAAAAATTAGGTTGGTAACTACAAAAGGAAAGCCATGATATGGTCATGGATAATGATATGGTTTGAATAGTACATGTTAATTTACCACGTGTTCGGCTATTAGGCAAACTCATCGTGAGCGAACCTTCATGTCTATG
Source organism: Teinopalpus imperialis (assembly GCA_029286865.1). NCBI lineage: Eukaryota > Metazoa > Arthropoda > Insecta > Lepidoptera > Papilionidae > Teinopalpus > Teinopalpus imperialis. The sequence continues at coordinate 4,280,430 of JAGSMU010000039.1, forward strand.
ATTGAAACGACAAAACCGAAGGAGAGACACACCCAACTCAGGAACAACGAACAAATTATATTCAAAGTAATAACAGTTTTAGTAGCGGTGTTCCATAGTGGTACTGTAAACAAAAAATGTCTTTTTTGGTGCATTACAGTGGTTCGAGATTTAATTTTAATATAACACCACATTAATTAGTGTTGATCGCCATGCAAGGCGATTTAAAAAAAATATATATCAGGAAACATACGTGTATATCACAAAAAATATTATCAATTTAGCTGCAGTGATTAATCGGAATGTTAATAATGTATACTGAAGAAGTATGGCTTTTTAGTTTGTTACTAATTAGCTTAGTTGTTTAGATTATTATAAATCCTATATCCGTTCTTTCTGAAGTATCAAGTGCTTCTCTAACCCATGAAAACTAAGTTGGACTGCTTTGATAATAGTAATAGGATTTTCGGTTTCTTTCAATATTCTTTCAAGTTATAGCAGCGCTAAGCTCACATATAACCTAACTAATAGTATTCATCATTACTATTATATACTCAATACAACGAAGGTCTTATTTGTACTTGTATTTTCTGTTTTTTCATCTCAAATATTAACCAATAAGTTTAATAATTATTAAAATCTTTTTTACGATTTTTCTTTGACAGCAGTCGTAAATTTGAATTGCAGATATACCTATATCGTTATGGAAATCTGCACATTTAAAAAATGACGGGCATTTAGGTTCAGCTGTTTTTTTTTCCGCACGTTTGATTAATGGACATGGGCCCCACATTTCATATACATTTTAGAATAAAATAATGATATATTAACATAAATTTTAGACCAGTATTCACTGCATTATAGATTAGCAAGTGTATTATAAAAGAGAACTTTCTGCATTCTGGGAACAGGGCACCGACAATCAGTTCGATATATATATTTATATATATATATATATATATATATATATATTTATATATATACTTGATGAGTTTAGAGTCCTTTTAAGTTTGTTTAATAACCATTAAATTAATAATTAGTTAGTAAGTGACTATTTATTATATTTATATAATTATATTTTAAAGTAAAAAGTTAAGCAAAGCAACTGTTTTTATGGTCCGAAAACGTTTTGTCGAACTGGCCACTTTGATCTCAAATAATCTGGCGTTTGGTTAAGTTAAGGTTAGATTCAAATGTATTTCAAATTAAGGCTTGTGTATTTGTATTATAAATTTAGTGATTCATTTGTTTTCACTCACATGTTTTTCTGTACATACTTTAATGAAATATATAATTTCATTAAAAAAAATGTTTATTACTTTTTCCATATAATACGAAAATCTCATATGTGGATCATAATTTATATATAAAAAACACTATTTGACATAGGCCACGTTTCTAGAGAAGGCTACACAGCGGATTGATGGACTTCACATATTTTGGAAATATTTTATTTATTTTTATCATCATGTTTTTTCTTCATCGCAGAACACGCCGTAAATCCGCATTTAAATTGACATTTTCACTGGCATCGCATATCGAATTCGATTTACTCGCGTATCATGAAATAGCCAGTGCTTAGATACAGAGTTATCACGGCACATTAATTTATTAATATAATATAATGTTTGACGATTGATGGGATATTAATAAGTTTTATGACAAACAGTATATATTTTTGCCTATTTAATGTTGATCAACCGTATCATGACAATGATCTGGGTGATGATGATGTGATATCTATTACGAATATTACAAGAAATACAATAAATAAATAATTAATTTAAATTTTATTTTATTTTTTATTTCATTATTTTAAAAAATCCACAGCTATTAAACATATTACAATTCATTCTTATGTGTAAATCTTACAGCCAAAAAACGGATTTACATAACTTAGCTTACATTATTTAAACAGACAGCAGAATAAAAGCAAACAACTGTTAGAATTTAAAATCAAGTGAAATTTGTCTAAATCAGTATATAGAAAAGTAAGGATGAAATTTAATTTAATTTTGAATTTGTGTGGGTGTGTTTGATTAGATGTGTTTACTTGTGTGTTTGGTATCCGTGCCGTCTTGCATCATCAGTTTTAAGATATAATTTTTAAATGTATTCTCATTAGTGTGAAAGATATCAATTGAGTGAAACTTATCATTATAAATTCTATGTAATCGATTAACCACAGAGTTCTGCGCGTAACATGTAGATGTCTTAGAAACGGCAAACAAACGTCTTGTTCGATTTTTTTGAGCACAGAAGCAGAGGACACAGTTAAATCTCCACACTCAATAACACTATTACATAGACCATGTAGAAAAGCCATATCCAATAATGTACATCGGCTCGCAAGGCTTATGAAGTTGTAGTACATACATGAACTTTCATAGTTTAGAGAATATCTGTAACTTCTGTAATTCATTCAATAATTTACAAACCTACGTTGAATTTTCTCCAAATTGATTATGTGTATTACCTAATGTGGGTTCCAAATAGTGCTACAATATTCAAGCACACTTCTGACATATGAAAAATAAAGCAATTTTATAGAGTTAATATCAGAGAAGGTTTTTATAGACTGAGTTTACTATTGCATCAATAAGTTCAGAGAAACTTAGTTTAACATCCAATAGGACTCAAAAATCTCTCACTAGTTATTTTTTATCAATACGAATCCTGTTTATTCGGTAGTTAAAATATCTTTTTCTCGTGAAAGAAACATAAAGGCACTTACCTATATTAACTCCTATCTGGTTGTCTACATAATACTTCCCAAGTCGTTCAAGATCGTCTTGAAGTTTTGCGCAGTCTAAATGATCTTTAACTTTCATAAATATTTTTGTGCCATCAGCGTACATGAGAAATTTAACATAGTGGAAACATATACACACATCATAAAAATGGAACCCCGAGGGACACCTGATGATATTTCAACAAAATTAGAACGGAAACCTCCCACAACCACTGCTTGAGACCGTTAAAAAGCACCGCTATCGGAATAGACAATGATTTGGCACATTGCACAAATAGCATACGAGGCAGTTTATCGTCACCTGCACCTTTTCTAGTTTCAAGACTATTGATTAGCTTCTCAACTTTCTCAGGGCTAATTTGAATGTCTTGGATTATATTCTAATGTAAACTATCGTGGCGCTCAGCTGAATAACTGTTAATAGGTAGATTAAAATTTCTGTTGAAAAAATCATTAAATGCCGAGCAAATTTCTACCGGGCTACATAATGTTGTATCTCCATACATCATTTGTTGGGGATAATCGGAATGATTTTTACGTTTCGATTTGACATAAATCCAGAAAGTTTTGGTTGAATATGTGCTATGTACGATTTGTAACATTTATCTTGTAGTTCTTTTATCGTTTTCTTGGTTCCGAAAAGTCAACATAATCAATTGGATTTTTATATTTCTTCAAGTAATTTTTTTATTTTTATTTCTATTTTTATTTTATTTGGAAAACATACAGCAAAATATAAAATAACTTTGGTTTATAAACATACTATAAATAAGCTAATAACATGTTTTCACATATAAAGTATGCATTTTACTCTTTTCTTTGATATGTTTGATAAGAGCCCTGCTTTACCAGGCCGGATAGGAATAGATATAGCGAACCCTCGGAACATACTTATTTATTAAATCATTGATTATCCAATAAATCGTATGAACAACATCGTCCAGATTGTTTTTGAAAGTGGTAAAAGACCAGTCTTGTTTTAAATGCAAATCATTCATAGTTCGATAATCTGCACGCGCATATTGATGTTTCATCCTACAAATAGGCTTAAGTGAAGGAACTTAAATATCTGTAGCAGACATATAGAAAGCACGGTGATATGCATCTTTATTGACATGTACAATATTAGATTTTAAAACTCTTAATGGAAAAGATGAAATGACTGAAATTTGTTTACTTTACAATAATTGGAATTGTTAATAAAATTATAAAATGAATAGTCCATTCAATCTTATATTTATTCTTAATCTTTTATAATAATAATTTGTGTAACAGTAACGATATTATAAAATGATAAAACCCTTAGACTAGAACGAAATTAAAATATAATATATACTTTTATGTACGGAACAATTAATGTTATTTTTATACTGCATTAACCATAATTAAACAAGTCCTTGAATTTTAATTTCATTCCTGCAAGTATTCAAGATACTCTCCGGAAATAGCAGTGGCATACGAGCACACAATTCATCTGCTAATTTTTAGCTTTCAAAGTAAATATCAAAGGCCTTAATTACACCTGCAATTAACATTACTAATATTCTGGTTAACCACTCCAACTAAACTGAAAATGCTTGTGCTAGGAGATGGTACATGACCATAGTCTAATGATGTATTCGAACCTACGAGCTTAAGTTTCGTAGACCGTACCCCAAACCAATAGGCTATTGACGCATCAAAATTGCACAGGTGTTGTCAACCCTGAATACTGAGATGGACTACATCAATAACAGTAACTGGGAGTCTCGATTACTATTCTCACCAAATGAGATACAGTAGTTTTATTCTGGTATTTTGCGAAAGCATGGTCCATACAGTGTCCCCAATTAAGCCTACCCATTGATACTGAAAACTGCAGTCTTGCTCTACCACCGTCAATCACTATACTGTAATGTGTCTGACTTCTGTAATAACTTATCAGTTACCATAGATTGTATTGTCTGGGTATCAATACTGTTACATAAAAACTTTTCTTTTTTTCGACTTTTTAATATTTTCAATTTGGAACACGTATCCTTATCGTAACTTTCGATTTTGCGCCATTTCACATATTATTTCGTGTTATCAAATTACAATATGGAATGGGGTGTTAAAGAAAATAGGATTGCAGTGATCGCCTTGCACAAAGTGGGTATGCCGTCAGTCATATTCAAGACACTTCTAAAGCTTGGTATCAGCCGTATGTTCGTATATCGTACTATCAACAGATATAACAACAGCAGCCGCGTGCTGTTAGAAATACAAATGCTGCTAAGCCAGAAGTCGTCGAAACCCCGTTAGGAAGCAAAAAATCTTGCTGAGACTAAAAAATAAATATGTAGGTAAAAATTTTAAAAATATTACATTACTTCATTAAAAAAAATGCATTTTCATTTGTAACAGAACTTATGACCAGACTAGGTATATCAACGTTAAAACTCTCTAAAAGATATTAAAGAATTTAAGAAGTCTCTTAAGCCAACGTTATTTTCTTAAATTATGTCATTTTTCTTATATGTTTTAACATTTTCTCTTATAAGATACACTTATCCTTATTACAGCGAGGAGCGTAGTTATATGTATTAGGAAAAATTAGTTTAAACGTAGCTTGTTGAAAATAATTACGAACTTACTGTTGAGATGTATAGATCTATAAAGATATAATAATTTTCTTATGGTATTCTTGCAAATTTTTGTTTATATTTTCATCACTGAATAGGTGTCAGCTTAATATGATCATTCATTCTGCTATGGTCATTATTACTGTCGTTATTCTATTTAGTTAATGTAATGGGCTGAAGGTGAGGAAAAACCCTGTTTACACATTACAATGAAATAACCAATGAAAACCCTTTATTTTTTTCGCATATACAGATCTGTTATTTGTTAGTTCTAATATAAGAAGATAAAACTATAACTTTAAATAAACATAGTTTCAGTGTGTTAAAAAAAGTGCATCCACATTATTTTTTCTAATAATTGAAAGGTCTTCTGTTTTAAACATTATAATTTAGAGAAAAGTATTTTAACTATTCTAATTCCTAAATGCAACACAATATTATATTACTATTATACAAATAACTAATAAAATAAAATATACATTAATATCACTTACGCTATTTTGCCATTTTCTTGCATTGAAATTTAATAAAATATCCTAGTTGTCATGCCGTTTTCAGTTCAATTTGCCGGGCAGCAAGGAGCGTTTTCAACTTTGTTACTATTGTATAAGAGACGTAGGTATATATATTTTAAGTTTTATAACACTTCCATACAGAAATAATGTCTATTTTGTACTAGTAAATTCACTTTAGATACCAAAAACTAAAAAGTTGATAAATACAAGTTCTGAATGTAAGTGTAAAAACAAGTAGTGGTAATACCTTGCAACCTTTTTTTTTTCGGGCTCATGGCCGCTGTTAGCGCGAAGGCTTTTACAGTTTCACTGGGTTGAGAGGTGACCGAGCGCTTATGGAACTCAGTCGAGTCCTCTATATATGGGTAACCAGCACAAGGGCTCCCGAGAGGGAGTCTCAGCTTGGGCCGTTACCCTGTTTCGCGAGAGCATCCCACTCGAGTGTGCCCAAGAGGGCGGATCCTCTGCTCGGTCAGTTCCTTCTGATAGAGGATTATCTTAATTAATATCTCTATTATTATTAATTACCTGTACCACCACTTCGGAATGCGTGGGCGCTGGAGAAGAAGTGGCGCGAAAAACTCCAGCGACGCTTCTATCTGTCTGGACTGGAGAGAACCGGCAATTGACATGGCGGTATCGCGAATTATTAGTATCGTAAGTATTGTAAAATTTAATGCTTCCAAAATTGCTTGTCTGTGCTTTGCTGTTTTTATCTTGGCAATTAATTCTATTACGCGTGTACAACTTCATAACATAAAGTGCAACATATAATACATGTTTTCTTTTATTTATGTTTATGTATATGAGGGACAACGTTTGTATATATATATAACATATACGTTGTCCCTCGACATTTTGTCTACGTGTTTGTCTAAATATTTTCTGAAATATTCATTGGACTTGGAGCTAATTTGTTTAAATTTTTTAACATGTACAAGTTTAGCGGGGGAATACTTTATGTGAAGACTATATTTTCCGACTGAGACTGCAAAAAGTGGCGTAAAGAAGTATAATTAAGAATATAAAGAAGAATAAATATAAAAATACCGGACCAGATTCATCAATCCTGCATTCCGAGCGTTACTTTTTCTGTAACTGTAACCGAAGTTTTTTTTGTTCAGAGTTACCGTTGTCAGGTTGGCAGGTTTTATAGTATAAAGAGGGTAAATCTACAAAAATCCTGCACCTTAGAACAGCTATTCATTACTTATTATTCCAAACAAAAAATAGAAAATCTCTTGGCATTTTATTGGCGTAACAAAGGCGTAAGTAATTACGTTTAGTAATCATAATAAGTGAAGAACTCAAGTAGACGTATTAAGCACGGCCATCTAAAATTGCTGCACCCCATTGAAAGTATGCTAGTGTTTTAAACATAATTTGTACGCCTCTGAAGATTTTCAGTGGACTTATTTATTTAAGTCCTTATTTCGAAAATGTTATGCTAGTAAAATAACAAACATGCACACAGATAAGCTTACGGTAAGTGATTCCTGCGAAATGTCATCCACATTTTTCCTCGATAACAAATCATATTACATCATAATTTCTTCAGCGTTACTTTCCTGGTCAGTTGCGACCACGGGAATATCAATTAATTTAAAATTACAAAGCTCTTTGACAACAAAACAATCTTATATAAATATGAGTCTTGCCGCCTACGCAGAAGACCTGCAATCTCTATAAGGTTGGTTATTAATTGCTTAACAACTTAAAACTGTTGTTGTTATTACATATTTAACCAGAAAACAAGATCTCATAAATATTAGAAGATAACATAGATAGTTAATCAAGCCAACTTGTCAAATAGTGACATTTCACCAAGAGTGCAAGATTGTTATTAAAAAGACCTACATTATGAGGTTAAAAGACTTATGTACAATTAGGACATAAACTAAATAAAAGGTTTCCATTTTTTTGACATAAATCAAACATCTCAACGTTTAATTTATACTATAAAGTGTTTACGGTTAATTTAAATTAATGTAATAATTTAAATATTGTAATAATAACTTAATAAAATATTATTTTTGATCGACCAATAAAGAAAATGCTTTTATATACTGCAAACAAAGCTAGTGGGGTCTGCCAGGGAATCTTTTTCATTTCCGATTTCAGTACTACTTAGCTCCCAAAATGAATCCTGTTCTCGGTCAGATATATTTTATTTTATTATTATGTATTATACATATCCTCGTTATTTAAACCTGTTGAGTTAAAAGTGTATTTAATATAATAAAGTTGTATTTTGTTACGGAGAGCTAAGCCGTACACACAAGGAAGTTGTGATATGAATAGATATGCCCGTCTAGGAATAGGATCCGCTTAACACAGAAAACAATATAGTGTCTAACTAGAAATAAAACCGGGGTCTTATTATTAATGACGAGGCAATCTATCATAGTTCTCAGGGTTAACACTGCAACATAATGTTTCCACTTGCGTTCAGGTGAACTGTGCACTAGTACATAGGACTTTACTGTCATAAATCGGTACAGTGCTGGTGATAGTAATGTAGGTCTTTAAAATTAACTTGACGATGATTAAATTCTATTAAAAGTAAATTTCAATTTATCAACGCACTCGTAATATTATCATAATAAAATTTCTTGATGTATCATATTAAAGCCATTTTGAGAGCTAGAAATCTTATTAAAACACATTATGTTATTCATACTTCATCGGTCATGTGCTCTCAAACTACCAGAGTGAAAACTGGTTGCTGATTTGAAAGTAAGGAAACCTAGCGGGTGATATCAAATCCTAGAGTGGATCACTCTAGGATCACGATAGGAACGCACAGTATCCATTTGACATCCATAAATGTATGTACCTTGTAACTATTAAAATCAATAAATATATATAAATAACTGAGTTTTGAAACTGTTATTTAATTTATATATTTGCACTTTTGAATTAAATTTGAATTAAAAGCGAACTAATTCTGTAGCAACTTTGGCATCGTGCCATCTACCTGCGAACACTTTAGTACAAAATAAGCAAGCTCTTGCTGAGCTAAACAAGATTCAATGAGTATTTCGTAAAAGGTTTTGTGTGTTTTTTATGATCATATTAATATATACTCATAAATAAACGAATCATACTAAGCGACTATTCGTGAAGTTTTGACTGACATCAGCAAAACAGTGCTTTTACACACTTGTCACAACATGACTATATTTTATTCTCTTTTTGAACTTAAATATTTATGTCGCAAAGTTTTTGTACAGAATACTAGTTCCTTGATTCATCCTAATTATATAAAAATAGATGATACTCTGCTACTGCGTTTTGCCTCTAATCATGGTAATCTAAACAAGCTATTCAACAGCAGTTTAATGTCCTATTTGTTCGTTTGGCCTTCGCTGACTGCATGGGAGATCTGTACAGAAACTGTAGAGTAACAACATAATTTTGTATCTACGGATATGCAGAAACTGTTTATGTGGTAATAACGATGTTAGTCATTACCGTACGAGTCAGCGAAAATATTCAAAGAGTGTGATATGAAAGATAAAAATTAACAAACTTTAAGGAGAAAAATGTACCGTCTTTCTTGAATGGTAATAATATCTCGGATGCAGAACTGTCCATGTTCAACTTATTAGCAATCTTTCAGCCGGAAATGAATGCAATAAATATGAGATAGAAATCGAAGACATTTGTGAGACCTTCGCGATCTGTTGGATTAAGAATCTTTGGTGACTTGATCAAATACACCTTACAAAGAAGAAGAGAAGAGAGTATTACCCTACTTTTTAAGCTGCCAAGAAAAAGAGTAAACTCCAATGATGTAAGATCAGAGCAAAGTCGGGAAACTGTAAAGGTCGATTTCAACCAACTTGTTAATCAATAAATCATAATTACTTGTAATAATTATCAAAGAAAGCATTTCTAACTAATTTTATAAGACTGTAATATAATATGTGTTGGACTATGGTAACATATTTTATTTGTTTATACTTAACATTACTTCTGCTTTCTATGAATAAATTACCAAGAGCCGAGTTTAAATAATGGATTATTATGAAGGATAGAGGGAAAGAAAAAGAAAGGTAGACGTGTTTGTTTGTATAATAACGTCTTGATTTGTGAATAATAAATTGCTTAAGTGCTTTATCACTTAGATTGTCATTCGTTTAGTTGAGTTTCTATAAAAGCTTATTTATTCTGTAAAAAAGTCTTGATAAAAATTTACAACTTGAATGTAAATTTAAAGTAAAGTGTTATTATAAAAAACAACCAAAACTAAGAAATAATTCTCATTAGACTTAACGTTATTACGTCTTACATAATTCTATCCTCTATCCTAATGATATTTTTTTAAACAATTAATATGAAAACTTACAAATTTTTCTAAATCTTGTCAAAATGAAGATTTCAACTGAGCTAAGTTCGAAACATCTCTTTTTCGTTTACACGTAAACATAAACAACGTAGTAATAAGTCTCTGTGTAATAAAAAAGGCACGTACGTAGAACGTAAAATAGTTTAATATTCGGGAACTGGATAATTTTAAATGTAAGGTGCACATCTCTCCATCAATTTTAGAAATAATTCGTAGTTGTAAAGCCAAATTTCTTATTAATTATATTTTCATATACACATTCAAGTATTTTCTACGCGCACGAGATAAACGTTAAAATGAATATAGATATATTCATTTTAACGTATTTTTCGGTTTTTTGTTAACTGATTTAAATTAAACAAACTACACCCAAATTGATTAAGCTACTAAACATTAATGCGCAGACAATCGTGTGTGTCTACATTGTCTTATGCGTCATAGATATTATCTATTCACTACGAAATTGTCCAGCCTTTGGCCCATAGACAGCGATGGCGTAATGGGTACTTTTATAGGTCCCATAGCGGTAATACTGACTGACCTACTCATCAACTACGTCCAGATGACTACAGACTTTATCTGCAGAGATCATGATGCAAATTCCATATTTTTTAAAAAATACGACTGTACCATTATAAAGAGATTAATGGTTGAGACAAAGTCAAAGCACTTTGGAAGGAAACTAGTTCGCTTCCCTATGTAAAGCTATTTTCTATCAGCCATCTTTTCAACTTCATAGGGGAGACGACACGCTGGAAGGCCCACGAGATGCAAAGGAGAAATTTGATTTCATAGGCTATCTTTTTGCGTCTAACTTGACTCCAACCTCCACCCTGGATATCGACTGCGGCTAATGGAATCCCCAATTGGGACCGGCTCTTACGCATCGTTTCCAATACTGGTACTCTTAAGACATCGTCCGGGACTCCAAATGTATGTAGCTTTGATGAGTCGCAAGAATTACTTCTTGATTAAATTAACAGGATGGCCGTACTTTCATAAAAAAATCTCGGTATAACTAGAGAGAAAAATTATAAAAGTCCGGATAGAAGTTAAATTTCCAAAACTTTTTAGCCTGCCGTAAACAAAGGGAAATAAACTGTAAATTACGTGGAGTAATTGTTACCTCGGTTCTAATATCTGTCTTACAGTTTTAGTTTGTTATCTTTAAAAGAAAAAAACATAAGTAGCTGTATACGAGAACCCCGTAAACAAGAAGGTAATCCATAAAATTGTGTTATTACTTTTCTTGAACTACACATTTATATCATTGTATAGTAGGCAAAAATACGAGTAGGTGAAGTGAAATGAAAAAGTCACAAGCAAGTGCTTGTTAATTAAGCCAATTTCTAATTTTTTATTTAGAAATTGGCTTAGTAAATCTATCGCTTTTGTTTATAAATAAGATGCTAGTTTGTGAATATTATGTTGTATGATGTTTGAAGCTATTAAATTCTACACAAGCCTACCTAACAAAAGCAAAATTCGATTGGAGGGATTATATTTTCTTTTTCCCTTGACTGTCAACTTTTTACTATTTGTTCGCATATGATTTAAGATTTTATTACTCATTTAAAGATGGATAATTAATCATAATTTATTGCTTGCTAACCAGATAATCATACTCATCATGAAAAGTATAAAATAAACGTGCAATAAAGCATAACTCGTTTCGTTTTTAACAACCACAATTGGTATAATGGCGAGAGGGATATAAATCATGCTCCTTTATCTACCTCCGCAGTTATTTAAACATGAACTGTGAAAAATTGATTATAATTGTACTTTATGTTGTATTTTATATGTATACAATTTCCTTACAGGGAAAAAAAAATTATTGGCGATTATCTTTTCGTTATTCGTATTCGTAGTTAGTTATCTATCGATGAAAATTATCCGCATGAATTTGTACTACAAATATCTTATCTATGTAATAATATTTCACTGTTATGTTCCATAAAAATATAATGGCATATATTAGAGGAGAAACGGAGACTGAACTTATTGAAATAATCACTTATCGCTTACAGAAAAAATAAATAAATCGCTGCTAAATAATAACTATTGACTACTATTCTTAGAATCAATATTTTGTATTTTTGGGAACGATACGAATTCTAATCAAGTCAATAGAAATGGAAAAACATTTAAAAAATCATTAAGTACAAACAAAATTTAGTCTCTACAAAGTTGCGCATATAGCACGAACCTTGGCTTCTATATTTACTTACTACCAGCCAATTTCCACTGATATTTGCCCCATTTAATTCGAAAGCGCCATGCAATATGTTCCCTGTGAACGTGACTAATTAAATGTTTTAATATGATAATGATGTTGATAGTATATCTATTAACTTTATGTACAATACATTTAATTCAATGCACCATTTACTTAAACTAAATAAATTATAATTAATTTTTTTTTTTTCTATTTAAGCCCAATTGTTTAGATTTCCCATCGAGAATTATCAACAAATTCAACAGTAATATCATCTGTTTTCAAAATAAATATTACACTTGGAATGTATATAAAGACAAAAGAAAAAAAGATTGCATATAAAGACAAAAAAGAAATTCGGTATTAATACGCTACTCAAGATTATCAAGGAGCTATAAATCCATATTTTTTGTCTCTTATAAAATCTTGGTGGACACCACTGTCTAATTTTTTCCCTTTGCAAGTTTACATAGAAAGTTAGTGAAAACGGTTCGGCTAGATCTTTAAATATTGTTAGAGCCTTTCAACCACTATTCAAGTTTTTGATAATAATCTTGATTAGTTCATTTGGGTGTGGAGAAAATGAGAACACAGTTCACCTGATGGTAAGTGATTCCTAAGGCTCACAACATCTACGTTCATCCTTGACAAGGAATCATAACGCAAATCCGTTGTCACCCTTGAGGACTGAGATGGAATGCCTTGTCACCAGTAATAAAGGTCTTCGGATCCCTACACTCGCCTGACGAAACACAGCAGCAATATGCTGCTTTTTAATACCATTCATTTTGCAGCATAGTTCTACCACTACTAAACTAAATATACTCTACAAGTACTCCAAATACTTATTTTTGATGGTTCACGACAATGGTTAGAATGTATACTAACACAGGCTATAGACTTAGGCTACAGATGCTTCCATTCCAGTACTTAAGATTAGGTACTGCATAG